>LPNX010741080.1:270922-308285 GCA_001517045.1 Pseudotsuga menziesii | reverse complement strand
CCCCCCCCCCCCCCCCCGCTTAATCCTAACTTGGACAACTGTGGGCCCTAGCAACAAGGCCAAAAGTCACCCATTACAATCTAATAGAATTAAAAAGTTGCTTTATAAAGTGAAGAAATAGGGTGAAACCTCATGGGAAATCCCCTCCCCCCCCCTTGAATAAAAACTTTGTGAAAAATTTGCTGCAATGTGCACCATTGTGCAGCAGCAAATGCAATATCTTGTTTCTTCTGTGCAGCAACATCCTAATACTTTTCATGTGAACCAATGAATCCAAACTAAATGATTATTTCTAGAGGAATTTTCATCTTTGGAAGAAGAATAATATGCTAAACTGAATCATGAATATAGACAATTGTTAGATGAAAACTGGACCCATGTAGAGCAACTGAGATTAACTGATGAGAGAGAGAAAAGTGCTTGAGAATTCAAACCATGTGAGGAACACCCAAGAAACTGATATATTGCAACCGTGAACATCGAACCATGTGATGTAAAATCAGCTCCAAGTGTTGGGTGCAAGTGTCCAGCCAAATGCAGAATGTCTCCATGTTTACTAGTTCTGTGATGAGATGAGCATGTGATCAAAGGCAGAGAAACTCTAGGACTGTAGAGAGTGAATGCATGAGCTCCATAATTTAATATAGCTTCAAAAATTACCAATGGTGCTTAAAATATAATATCAACAAACTCATGAGAGAAAACTGATATCAAATCCCCAACTGCAATTTTGAAAAAGACTTGAGGTAATTGATTTTTCACACCAAAATTGATGAGAACGGCTACAAGCATTATTGAAAGCTCTTGAAACTTAAAACTTGAACCAAATAATATCATATCATATCCAAATAAGTTCATATCAAATCCAAGAGTGTGGAACAAATCCAAGTGCTCCACTGAGATGGTAGATGCACAATTTTCTCCTTCTTCAAAACTCTGAGTATTGGTGCATTCAATCATGTAGGAATTTCTTGAAAGCTCAAGATCAATGAGAGTGAATGGATCACTCCTCAAATCTGATATTATTTTCAAAATATCCAAAATATTACTTATCTACACACCAACAACATCATTAGAGATAGAGAAATCAAATTCCTCTTCATTTTCTGAAGCAATCACTAGTAAACTATACACATAATTTAAAAAAGAAGGGAAGGAGAGTTTTTATTCAATAACAGAGATTCAAATGTCTTCTTTTGGTTCAGCCATATGAGAAGATGAGATATCAGAGATCTCATAAACATCTGGAGCAAAAAGAGGAGTCACACCAATGATACTTTCTTCAATTCGAATTGACTATGGTGAAGATTTTGCTTCTTCTTCATCTTGAACAACTTGCTTTGTTGCAAGAGAGGACATGTCGAGTACATTTTTGAACTCATCATGCTGGATTTTAACTGAACCTCTCCCAGTAGCTGGGATTTGGAAGTCATCTCCCATATGGGTGCTAGGTCCTCCTGATAGAATGAAAGTGGTGAAGGATTCCTTGGAGTCAACCATGCGGTTGGATGCTCTAGAATCTATCAAGTAAGACTTCGACGGAGTGAGGCTTGCTTTCACAACAAGGAACCTCTCATATTCTTCAGTCTTCTCTCCAACATCAGACATCTCAGCACCTTCTGGAAAGGCAATATTGTTTTGTTCAAGTGTTGTCAACTGGTCGAGGTTCTTCTTCATGCAGCGAATTTCTATATGAAAGCCTCTCATACATTATGGACACTTAGTATTATCTTTTATGGAACCCGAGGCTCCAGCGGAAGATCCCTTATTCTCCTTTGGCTTCGAATCGATGACTTTAGGTTCCTTCCCCTTGTGCTTCCCTTTAGCTTGTGCATTGGTTGAGTTCGACAACAAAAGAGCTTGGTTCTTGCAATTTTGGAGGACTCCCATTTGGTCCAACTTATCATGCTCCTGTATTAAAGACTCGGCAAAGCCATCAAGTGAAGGCATATTCCAATTGGGGATGGAAGCTCTTTCGAAATGGAAGATAGAGTACTTAGAACCAAGTTTGTTGAGCACAGAGAGCACAAGTTGCTCATCCTTCCTCTTTATTTTGCACTTACACTGTAGTGCTAGAGACTTGAATTTTGTGAAAAACTGTTGGATAGTCTCGAAACTGCTGGGCTGCAATGCAATTAACTCATTCCCCAAGATGTTCCCTCGAAGCTCATCTTGTTTGCCAAAAAATATTTCGAGCTTCTCCCAAGATTATTTAGGACTCTTCAATCCCTCAAGGTGAAAGAGGAGATCCTTGGATATGTGAGTGTAAAGGAAGCCAAAGGCTTCATCCAACTGGTTCAAGAGCTTATTTTTCTCAGTAGGACAATGAGGTTCTGTCTCTTTGCCCATAGTCATCCTAAACAGGCCATAATTAAATGAATAAACAAAATTATGAAATTACTTATTTCGATATATGTTTACATTTAAAATAAAATTTTCCAATTTTTTAAAATTATATTTAATTAAATTGAAATTGTAAATATCAATATAAACATATTTAATATAGTTTCTTACTTATTTAATTTATATATAAGCATAAAATGTTACCATAAACTTTTAACTATTTGAGTTTAGAAGTGATTATTCCAGGGAGATTTACCTGATGCGCATGAATGGGGGAATTTGGATCTCTATATCATTTTTGGGTGAATGGTCATCTGGTTGATTTTGGGGCCAATCCACTCAAATCACTTGTTGATTAAGGAGGTAGACCTAGGGGATGGCGTTCCCAGGGTTTAACTAGAGAAGCATAATATGTTACCATAAACTTTGAACTATTTGAGTTTAGAAGTGATTATTCTAGGGAGATTTACTTGATGCGCATGAATGGGGAAATTTGGATCTCTACACCATTTTTGGGTGAATGGTCATCTGGTTGATTTTGGGGCCAATCCACTCAAATCACTTGATTTTACTTTTCCAAATTTGAAGACGGCGTTGTTGATTAAGGAGGTACACCTGGGGGATGGTGTTTCTAGGGTATAACTCGAGTAAGAAAAGGGTATGATGCAAATAACACTTTAGACATCATTAGGATGAAGGGTGAATGAGAATGAAATTTAATGATGGCATTGGATTAGCATGTACTTCTTAGTTGGAGCATGTGAAGACTACACACGAGGTGGGTCACATCCTAGCAAGGATTGATGGCTCAGTTACTGACCCTATGGAGGGGATCCATTTGGATTTTCCTATAAGGACTAATAACTTATCCTCGTCATTACTTCAGATCCCTCCTTTGATTCTCCTCCATTTGACCTAGAGATGAGAGGGTGTATGGCATTTTGTGAGAGTTTTTCCAAAAGATCTATAGATTGTCTATAGGTCTCTTTGGGTTATCCACGTGTGGAAAACTCCTTGGTTTTGGATATGGAGGGGAATTTTGGATATTCAATGCTTTCAAAGATATGAAGGAAGGTTGTAATGAAATGGGTTGGGGGTGTTAAGATGACAATCATGTAGGATTTACGAGTGGAGAATATTTTAGAATATGAAGGAAAAGCACTTCTTGGAAGATCTTGTGGGATCCTGATTGTTGAATCCACTTTGAAATCATAGATCTCAAACACTGAGTGTCGATCTTGGTTTATTGCACAGTTTTCTATTTTCTCACTTGAGGTTGGTCAAGATTTAAGTTCTTGAGTGAGGAATATGTTGTGCGTATTCTTAAAGGTCAATGGAAATGGGACTAAAATTACCTTTCTATGAAGTTGCGGCACCCATGTTTTGACCCGAAAATGGATGTCTCTCACAAAGCCCTAGGGTGGAATTTCCCCACCTACTTGTTGGCATGTGGCATGATATGTTCTTGAAAAATCTAGGAAATTTTTTGGGGCAGACATTCCAGGTGGATCCCTCATACAAATATTGGTCTATGAGAACAATTGTTAAGGTCCTCGTTCAATTATATCTACTAGAGGGATTAGTAGATTGTATTGAAATTGAGGTGGGGAATAGGGTATTTCTTTAGTCGCCAGATTGTTACAATATTCCCTTTAGTTTTTCACGATGTCATGCTCCCGAGCACGTTGTGGAAGATTGTTCAAATCCCCTTAAGACACGTATTTTGAGGAGGAAATTTGATGGAATTTCATACATTTATATCTCAAGTTCTATGAAATTGTCAATTCCACCAAGAGTGGGACCCTCAAGAAAGAATCCACATATCTTATTATTGGAGGTGGTGCCATGGTTGTTTCTAATTATTAGGAACCCATTCTTGGTGTGCATTTAGTTTCATATAATATTCGCACAACACAATATATCCATTCTTCTCTCTTGAAGGATATTGATTTGTGAGGAAATCTAAATGCAAAGCAAATAATAAGGATATTCGAAGAATTATAGAAGGGGGTTGAGGTTCCTTAGAATATGACAAAGTGACAATTTTGGAGTGTAAGTATCATAAGAAAAATGAGTTTGTAGTAGTGGAGATGATGGATTCCCCTAACTCCAATGTTGAATCTCAAATGTTGCTTGATGGAGCCCGACCACACGATGTCGCTTTGGCTAAGGGATGTGATACTTTTATTAATATAGGAGGTGTGAAGACACTCTTAGAACATCTCCATGCTAGGCCATTAATCCATCATACAACCGAGAAGGCTTAGTTATTGTAAAACTATTTCAAATAAGTCTTATCTTATCACTACTTATTTTTAGCATGCTGGGAATTTTTGTAAGTATGATGCTTCTCTTTGGGTTCATAACACTTCTAGTAACGTAGGGGTGACTAATTATTTGAGATTTCCTTCAAAGGAAACATCTTTGAAGGCAGATGTGTTATAGGGTAAACACTTGATTATATTTAGGGTTCTTAGAGACCATAATCCCTCCTCTAGGATTTCTAGATGAAGATAATATCTTTTAATACTAGGGGACTAGAATAATTAGCCCTTTTTAGGATAGTAGGGAGGGATTCACCAGATATATTTCTTGTTAAGGAGTTGATGGCTAAAGGATTTCTTTATTATTTATGGTTTATAATGTTTGCTTAAGAATCGAGAGTTTTCATGGGTCAATACTTCTGATCTATCAAGAGGCCTACTCACTATTTGGAGTCGAACATGAATCTGATTAATTGTTTTCTTGGTTTTAGGGCTTTGTATGATATGTAATGTTGCATACTTGTATTTACAAGCCTCAGTGTTGAATGTTTACAGTCCTTATTTGAAAAGAAGGAATTTTGGTAGGGACTTTTTTTAATTTACGAGTGGCTCGACACCATTAATCAATTATTGGTGGAGATTTAATCATCAATATTTGTAAGGAATGAATTGTGGGGTGCAAATGCTTGCTTGGATTAAATCTGTAATTATTTTCAATGCAAATTTGATAGTTTGGGGTTAGTATATGTGGAACCGGTGGTTAAAAGACCTTGGTGAAAAAGAGGTATGGTTAAGAGGCAATTTCCAAAATGTTACAGTGAGTCATCGTCTCTGAAATATTACACAATACACTCAATATACAAAGGTTGCGGGTCTCTATTGTTGGGATTTCATATAATAACCATTTTTTTTGCAACTACCTACATCAAAAGAGAAGCCTCCTACCCCCTTCAAATTCAATCCATCTTAGTTTTAAGGAGTCGAAATTTCAAGACCTGACTCGAGTAGAGTGGACACAATTTAATCCATCTTGTAATTGTCCTTGAGTCGACATTTTGTATACAATTTACAGAGCATCAAACAATAGGTGGTGGTTGAGCTACAACATGTTTTAGGGCTCAGTATGGTTTGATAAAGGAGGTAGAGGTTACCAAAGATAGATTATTCTTTGGGAATTTTCTTTAATGAGGATCTCAAGGACCTTGCTACTTTGAAGAGTTGGAGGGTAAACTCCGTTCATAATGAGGTATATTGGCATATGAAGATTTGGGATTTGTGGTTGGCCTTAGGTGATGAGAAAACTACATTTTTCATATATTTGTGAATCATGAGAAAATTCAAAATACCATATATGAGATTCTCTCTTTAGATGGGATTAAGATTTAAGGATTTAAGAACTTGGCTGAGGGGGTTCATAACTTCTCATGGATATGTAAAGAACTTGAAAGGGCCAACATAGCGAAGATTGTTAAATTATGTTCAAATTTCCGTTGGATGGACTCTCTTGATGACAATGAGATCCTTCTTGATCCACTCAATATGAAAGGATTGGAGGGTGCTCTAAATACTTTCCATAAGGATAAGAGGTGAGGTTTGGATGGGTGGATGAATGAGTTCTTACTTGATTTTTTGACCTGTTGCAAATTGTGGAGGAGGTTAGGGTCTCTAGATTAGTTTTACATGTTTTAATTCCACTTTTATTGCACTAATCCCAAAGGTAAATAAACCCAACCACTTTAGTGATTTCACACTGAAATACTTATGCAACGCAATCTACAAGACTATTGCTAAGGTTTTGGTCACTCAATTGAAGCCATTATTGTTTGATGTTATTTCCATGAGCAATTTTTTTTTCAAGTTCAATAGATCCATGCAGTAGGGGCGGCTCAAGAATTTCTTCATTATTGAAAAGCTCCCAGTAATGGTTATAAAGCTTGATTTATTAAAGGATTTTGACAAGACACGTTGTCTATATGTTTAATTAAACTTGATCTAGGTTGGATTCTCATTAGAGTCTATTGGATTATGGATTGTATTACCTGGATTCCATTTTATGTTTTATTTATTGGCTCGGCTTCTTTTTTTATGCCTACGAGGGGACTACATCAAGGCTACTTGCTATCACCCTACCTCTTTATTTTATCTGTTGTAGGATTAAACAGAGTTATGTTGATGGCTTGTTTTGACTGTATACACCAAGGTATTTGTTTTGGCGAGGGCTTAAATGTAACCCATCTTCTATTTGTTGATGATTTACACCCTATCACTAATGGGTATTTATTGTATACCAACATGGATAGCAGTAAGCTTTGAAAAGTCATATATTTATTTGAGCTTCGTAGGTGATGGCATCTATAGACCCTATAAGAGACATTTTAGTTCATTGTCTTTTTATATTAATCAAGGTCTAAAGTATAATGGTTTCACACTAAGCCCAATGGTTACTGTAAGCATGACTGGGGCCGAGCTTGGTTGATAGTTCATGTTGAGAATAAAATCAACCTCTGGTGCAAGGAATAGCTCTCCCATGGATGGAAGCTCACCCTCGTTAAATCTAGTTTGGAATACATGCCAGTAGATAGGCATACATTGGTTTGCATCCCAAAAGATGTTGTAGAGAAGATTCATCATATTTGCTTCATTCTTTTCAGGGGTGGTAAGGAAATGAAGGGTTTACACTTTACTAATTAGTGTTCCTTAGCAAATCCTAAAGGTGAAGGGGGTTGTGGGCTAAAATATATTCATGTTTTCAGTGGATTGTTGGTGGGTAAATATGTGTGGATGTGATTATAAAAGATATTTTTTGGAAAAATAACACCCTCAAGAAATACGTAGAACCCGATTCAATCATGGAATGGATAAGGCATGAAGAAATAATTTTAAATGTGGGTCTATTCATTGGAAAGCAATGGTGTCAGCTTTCTCGGTTATTGGATCTTATTTGGCTTGGAAGGTGTGTGATTGAAAATTGGTTACAATAAGAGTTAATGCAATTATGGGATGTGATCGACACGTTTTTCTTCCTCTTTAACCTATTAACCTCGTGTAGGTTCAAAATATTCACTTTCTCTCAAATTGTTGTAGATGCAACATCTTATTTGTAGAACAAGGGATCACAGTATGCTTAGGAATTAGAGATTCCTTATGGGTGGGATCACGAATGGAATTCTTACATAAATGCATTGAGGAGAGATCATAAAAAAATAAGTGATGTGACATTCCTATTCCTGATGAGTGGGATCATGAATGGAATTCTTACATAAATGCATTATGAAGAGGTCAGAACAAAATAAGTGACGAGACATATTCCTATGTGGATCAATAACCCAAGTGGGGAGAGAAAGTACTATGTTTATTTGGGCTATCAAGTTCAAATGATGGATCCTAAGCAAACCTCTTCGTGGTCGTGGTCACGTATGTGAAGGTGAAAGCACCATTGAAGTGTCATGTCTTTATGTTGCTTGTTTTGATGAACAAGGTGGTGACATTAGATTTTTTTCTAGAAGCAACAGTTTGAAGGTTAGAGTATGTGCTATATGTGTCAAGCTACCGAAGAAATTGTTACACATGTTTATATATTATGCTTATTCTTTGAAGGTATGGCATGATGTTGGCTTGGGATTAGAGCTTTGTCACTTGTAGGAAGGGACCTCTATTGTCAATTGTTTGGAAACTTGATTCAATTGGTTGGATCAAAAGGAATATCGATGTTTACCATTTCTCATTGAATGGGATATATGGATTGCGCGCAACGCAATACTATTTGAGGAGCAAAATGTTCAATATTTTCAAATTGTTTCACAAGTAATTTCCCTCCTTCAATCTTTTAGGGAGAGTATGGGACTTGGATTCCTTAAATGATTGATGAATCATAGGCGAATAAAGATGAATGTTAGAGATTTTTTTATGACACATGCCAAGGTCCAAAACATGCATGTGTTCTAGGTGGATTGTTGTTATTCTTAGATTCATGTTTCGTCTCCTTTAAAGAAAACATTGGGCAAGTAACACATAACCAGGAAGAATTACAGGATTTAAGGATTTTGCTTAATCTATCTTGGGTTGAAGGTGTGGAAGATCTTCAAACTTTTAGGGACTCAACTGTCATGGTAAACTGGATGCAAGGGGCTACCTAACTAAATAATATATAGCTACAAAATCTTGGTTCACACCTCAAAGAGATCGCAGATGGTTTTAATTCCTTTAGAATTTGTCATATCTATTAAGAGTACAATCAACGGGTTGTTTTAACTTCAAATGAGGGACTTGTTCTACCCCTTGCCATTGGATTTGCAATAATGGTATGATGGAGGGATCAAGCCACGAGCACAAGATAAAAATTGATCAATTTTACAACTTGCTTCTTTGTTTGGATATGAACTTTTCTTTGAAGACATAATAATGAATGCCATTTATGTTTTTAACTTATCATGTTATACTAGGAATAATGGATTAAATTTGAGGTAAATATCTCAATTACAAGAACTCGTAATTAGAAAAGATACATCAGAGCCTTAGATGACAATAGTTTAACAGTACATGTTATAAGCACATGAGGTGTGTGTTTTTATTCCTTAAGGTAATATAAATGCGATTAGAAATGCAATTTTTTTTTCATAATCATTTTTACCTAATTTATTGTTTATCAAATTATTTATATTAGTAATTGATAGTTTATCATTTATAAACACCATTGCTGGACAATTTATCTTATCCTCATGTAGTATCAATGTTATCTACAATGACAATCTCCCTCATTGCTTGACATTTATACTATAGCAGTCAATGATTTCAACCACATAGAGTAGTATCAATGCTATCTATAATGACATTCTCCTTCTTTGCTTGAGGTTTCTACTATAGAAGTTAATGAGTTCAACCACATGAAGGTAAACTCTCTTTTCTAGATGGTGTTTCACTCCTAAGCCGTATTGTCCCTCTCCTTATATATATTCTCCAAGACTACATCCACCCATCCACTTGTGTCATACTCTACCATCCATTTATGCCATCTCTATGAAGAATTTTCCTACCCACCTCACGTTGACCCTATGACCTATACTACCCATGTTGTTGACTATGTTTAGGCGAAAGCAGTCTTCACATTCAATGTAAAGCACACATTTATCTCCACATCTTCCTAACGGTGGTGAAACAAACTAAGTTCTATTTTAGTAATTCCATGCTTCCCTTTGACAAACATTAATTTCATTTCATTTCATCTAGATGGATCCCAAGGAGTATGTCCATGGGGTAACCATTCATGAGCAATGGATGGATGTGGTGAGCAATTATTGTCCTAGAGTAGGAGAATGTGGTGACATATATAGAACAAACACCATGGAAAGTGTAACTGAGTCCATGGAAATGCCCGTTCCTTGCCATTATGCAACATATAAATGGATCCTATAACAATTATTGATTGGAAAAATATTTTATGGAACTCTGAAAACTAGATTAGAAATCAAGGGATATCATCACCATGAAGTTTGTACAAAATAAAATGTGATTATAATAACTCTTGGTGGATTTAGTAATATCCTATTGCATTTTATTTCCATTTCCAAATCATTTGGCATAAAATTGGCACTGGACGAATTTCATATTTCTTACTGATCTCAAGCCTGGTGAAAAAATTGTCATGTAAGACCTTAAGAAGGTTTAATAAATATACTAACAATTATTTCCTAGATTGGGCTTAAATAAACAACCAATACATGTATCAAAAGCAAAGTTGAATACACTTGGGATTTAGTCATGATCACAAAGAATAGGCACCAACCAATTTATTGTGCACCCCTTCATTTAAATCTACTCTACATGGATTCATATGTTGCACAAAATATGTAAGAGCTCTGAACTTTTGGTACCAATCCCAAAGTTAAACTTAGATTGCAACACCTTTGTTAGAGGGAGTGACACGAGTACATCTTCTTAATAAAGATGAAGGAATTAATATGCCTCATGAATATAGCAGACAATCCAATATAAATAGTAGTTAATGGAGGGTTAGTTATCCACAAATAATCATAGTTGGTTATGGATTCACTATTTTATTTTATAATGAACTAGTTAGATTTTGATAATCATAATGTTATGGATTCACTAATTTGTTTTATAATAGTTAGTTAGATTTTAATAGAGGGAGTAGTATGCGGCATGTTCTCAATAAAGAGGGAGGAATTAAATCCTACCATAAATAGTAGGTAATGGAGGGCTAGTTATCCACACATAATCATTGTTAGTGATGGATTCACTATTTTATTTTATAATAGTTAGTTAGTTAGATTTTGATAGAGGGAGTAGCATGGGACATGTTCTCAATAAAGAGGGAGGAATTAATATGCTTCATGAATATAGTAGACAATCTTATAACAGGGAGTAGGTAATGGTTTGTTAGTCTATTTTTTTCACAACTAAAAACGCTATGCTAAATTTAAAGTATGTATCATTATGGACATATCATATTACAACATATATGGTAAATATTATGATTGCAATAAATCTCCATATAATACCAAAAGGTAGTTTATCCAGATCGTATTACACAACAATCTGAATGGATCAAAATTGTATTGTTCACAGAAACAGAGAACAACAATAAAAATTATACATATAGCTCTAAAATAAATATACTAATGCGAAAGTTGGTTCACTGCAGCAGTACACAGGAATATACATGATTCAACACAATTATTGAAGTTGATATCCAACAAGAGGCACCACATGAAACCTGCAATAAATCTCCAACAAATATTGGGTATAAGATTTGAACACCTGTACCAGTTGATCCAAAAGAATAACCAAAACTATCTGCTACCATTCCATCTGATCAATCTACTGAAGTTATAGTAACCCGCTGGGAAAAGATAATGTTCTGTGATGATAAAATTCATAAAAATTTACAAAAGGCTCCCCATCTGAGATTAATAGATTTGAATCCCTCCTTGATCAAGCAAACTATTATCCTGGAATAGGTGAAAGATAATAAATCCTTCATGTTCCCTTATCGCAACTTTGGACAAAGAGTATGTTGTTTGATTGAATTCTCTATATATGTGTCGAAAATCGATCTCTGTAAAAGTATGAACAAAATCCTTGATACTTTCTCTCCAATTCCGAAGTTGTACTTCCTACAGATCATTTTTCTCATTGATCCAATTTATGACAATCTTTGAGTCAGCTACCACTCTTAAAGAAGATATGTCTACAGGTTTAGCAAAATATAATAACATCCAGAGTACTAGGAGCTCTGATCTAGTGTTTATGGCTACCCCACTATTCATCATTAGTTTGTAATATCTATGGTCATTTATCCAAAGAGTTGCCCCATCTACCTCACATGTGGAATTCAATTGTGATGCCCCATAAAAAAAACCCTGCAACAATTCTTAGTAAATATAGGAGGGTTTTTTAGTTTAATCCTACTACTAGATTCGGGGAACAGGCTACTGTTGAATGTCACTGTTGATTTCCCTCTCCCAAAAAGTTTCCCTATCCATATATGGACTATAGTAGTTTAACAGATTCAACTTGGATCAAATTCGATGATATTTTTGGATAATAAAATGTTCGCCAAAGTGTGGAATGATGAAAATTTATCTATACTGGCATTCCTAGCATAAAGGATACCCCTCAAGAATCCAAAGGCATTTATTGATGTCATCTGCCATCCTGATAAAAGTTGAGCAAAAAAAGCTCGATCCTGCTCACCCGAGATCATGGTCTCTTGAACAAAAATGATACTTGGTTTGTAAATCGAAAAAAGTATCTTGACGGATAGTGTTTTGGAACTTCCCTAGTAAGGGCTTTGTTCACTCTAAGATCCTTGAGATCATTCGTAGATAGGGATACTCGGAGATCATTCATCACTAAAAACCCACGATCAGACTTTGAAGAGCCTTTTTGTGCACTCGTCTTCAAAAGAAACAAGTTAAATGCAAGTCCTCCTTGAACAGAGCCCTTCTTACAGTTCTTTTCTACCAAGCTAGGGCTTTTGAATGACCGTCCTCTTGAAAAGATCCATTTGACATAATTTTTATCACATAGTTTGGGATGGTATGAACATATGTCGGGAGCGGTTTCCTTTTTAACCATATCACTAAAGGAAATGGACAAAGCAAGATTAAATGAAGTAGTTCCCTCCTCTACCAAGCCATTGTCAAATTTACATGCCTCCACAATCTCCCTCGTTTCCATCTCAACATAATGTAATGTGTTCGCCCTACCCTCCCACGAACATCACCAAACCCTCATCAACCACCAGAGCAAATTCTACACCCTCTTGGAAGCTTACACTATATTCTCCCCCTATAACCGATGTGGACCCAATATCCACTCCCTTATCCCCCAATTACTCGTCCAACAAATTAGAATCCACCCCAGTCAACATGATATCCCCCATAATTTTTTGAGAGATGTTATTAGTAGATATTTGTTCAATATCTTCTAGATTAAAAGTATAATAAAGTGCATGACGGGTTTGATCCATCTGATTTATCAAAGTCGCTATCCTCCTCCGAAGACCATTCCCCATAATAATCCATAGAATGCTAAAGTGCATGAGGGGTTTGATCCATCTAATTTATCAAAGTCGCTATGCTCCTCCGAAGACCATTCTCCTAATAATCCATAGAATCCTTACTAACAGAACCTAAGGTGGCGGTCTTACACACTTCCTCCACATATGACCCACCTCTCTGCATTTTGTGCACCTAAAAGAGAGACCCCAGTTATCCAAAGCCTGATAGAAGATTCTATCCTTACATTCAATTTCAATCCCATATAGAAAACCTTTGGTGATGTCAATTTCTACAAGAATTCGTCCCATTCTTTTATCCATACCATTTAAAATCTCCTCCCCAACATGAAGGAACCTCCCTAAATGATTCCCAACAGCCTCGAATGCTTCCCTATGCCACATAGAAAGTGGAAAGTATAGAAGAAGCACCCAAATATGTCGAAACCTAATATTCTTCATGCAAGGGTCAAATGTCGAATGCCATCTCTTCGGCATAAGATTGTCATGGCTTGTGATCCTTCAACTAAGTTCTGTCTAAAAATTTTGTGGTGTGTTTCGCTTGCCACAAAGAGGTATCCAAAAAGATGTTTCATAGTCCTTCAACCCAATACACAATATCACTACAGTGCATTACCTTATAACAAAATTTCCCCACCACTGTTGTGAGGGACAAACCAATCACATGTTCCAATCCAAGGTCTCATCCTAGAACCAGCTTGTGTNCCCCCCCTCCCCCCCACCAGTCTCTAGTCTAACGTAGTGGTTTCCAGCCACATCCCTAATACCACCACCCGCATTCAAATACCCTTCTGCTAAAAGAGAAGAGATCGCTTTGTTACCCCCAGAATCCTGAGTAGCTCCAAGAATGGCATGTGGAAGTGCTCCACTCCCTTGCACCCTCGACAATTTTACCCCATGTAGCTCAAGGTGTTGTTGATCATATATCTACTTATATTCCTCATTTTGATGCACCATGCTCTCACTCTCCCACCACTTGTCTTATGCCATGTCCTCCTCCATTATTTCTCGACCCAAAATCCTATCCCTGAGCTCCATGTTTTTGGCTTTGACTAGAATGGACAAAAACTAGGCCGGTATATTCTAGAGGTTTAACCCTGAGAAGCCTTACCCCAACAAAACCAGGTGCTTTGTCACGTGTCCCCATATGTGAAATACCAATACACCAATTATAAGGCCAACGAAACCACCTATCAATGCCACCACACTCTCTCATTGCACACCCTCTCTCAAAGCCAAGATAATATTCACCATCAAATCCTGAAGCGCCTTCGAGCAGTTGCAGGAGATTCGGACCCTAGCACCATCACCCCAAAAAGTATACCAAGTTGTGCACTTCATGGAACTTAACTTTTTTTCTTACATTCCATAGTTCAACAGTCACAATATTCTATCAAACACATCAATCATAGTTTGCGATGGCATGTCTGTATGTAGTGAGGTAATGGACTGTTAGTTATCCACACATAGTCATAGTTAGCTAGGAATTTACAATTGTATTTAATTGTTTATTAAATTTTTATTCGTTCAACTATGATTGGATCTAGTTGTATAAAGTAATACACGGTCCTTTAGAATACAATAAATAAAAAATATTTATGATCCAAATATGTTTTCAATGTTTTTAATCTTTTATTTTCATTCTAACCTACTACATCATAGTGATAACTCCAAAATTAAGGATCGTGATAAATGTAGGTGGATAAACATTATATTGGAGTAATAAAGAACCAATGAAGTGTAGTGTGGGAATATAAGCTTTAAACCAAGCTTACATGTGTGCCATATGTATTTATGATTACATAGAAATAATGAAGTCATATTTTAGTTGATACATTATAAAATATTACATCATGCTATACTTTCTCTAAGCAAGAAACCATTATATAATTCTCTTAAACCTTTCATACAACATTCTATTATTCTTCGAAGGAAAATCTATAGAGAAACAAAAGGGATACTTCTATACATTGGGGAATGGAATGACTCATAAACCCATAACCCATGGATATTTGAATAGGGAATTTGTTAGCATAAAACTAACAAAAGGCATAACAACATTGGTGACAACTTGTTGACCTAACATCTTGAGTTCATAAAATGTTCTACCTACCTTCAACCAACCACTTTATATTTTTATTGTAATTTTGTATTTGAGAATAAATTGAGAGATAAAAAGCTTTCGAAATTAATTGTCACCGCAGTTGAGAAATCGATACACGCCCCTCTTCCCTTAACTCTTCTAAACCGATGGGGTTGTGGCTCTGCATGTTGTTTCCTCCTTCCTTCTAGTATTGGCATGAAACCAACCAGTTGGTACCACAGTTCGGGCTTGGAATAAAGCAAGAATAAAGAAGAACAATGTGTACACATTGTTTTCTTAGTTAAACGATAAGACAATGGCACCTTTAAGAAATTCAAAATTTAGAACTTAATGACATCACGGCAGGCATAGGGCTTTACTCACACTTAGGTGGTATAGATGGATTGCATCAAATTGTTACAATTAATTTCTTATTATCTAACAAAATGTTACTTCCATTCTGTTATTATTAATTAACAAATCATTAAAGCTGACTTGTTATTACTAATTACCAAATCGTTATATCGGAATTATTATTAATTAACAAATTGGATTGGATTTGCTAGTTAATGGGGTGGATATGCTAGCTACCAAACACTAATTTGTACCGCTGAAGATGACCTTATTTCTAGGTACTGAATATATTTGAAACATAATTCGATATTTGGTTTGAACAATTATTATGTAATCGAATTAATATTTTGACACATGGTCTAAGGAATATTAGAAATAACATTTAAAACTTGGTCTTCGTTCTATTCATATTTAGTAATGAATTAAGATTGGTAAGAGAAAGGAAATCTTCTTAATTTCTATGATGAATAAATCCACTGATCTATTTTCCAAAAGAGTGAAAAAGCAGGTGATCAAACATCAATCCACAATTAGACATCAACCAAACACAGTAAACATATCAATTACTCGGTACGAGCAACATCGTAGTCAAAGATTGCAACAATTCAGGGACTTGCCAAAAATGGGCAGTTGTTCACTCTAAGTAGTGGGCAAAATCAGCAAACATAGTGAAAGAAACCAAAATCGAATTTATGGTAGTGCAGTAATCTAACTAACTCAAAATCGACCCAAAATATCGTCCATTTATTTTGTCACGCGATTATCTATTTGTAATAACCACTGTTCAATAGTGTCTTAGACTGTTAGACTTCAGGGAATTCCATTCCTACCAAAACCATCCGTGCGTCCGATGCCAGATAGAGTTTTCATCGGTTGTGAATTGCTATCACCATTCTTATCTGGACCACCAGATTCATTTTCTTCATCTTCATCCCAACGGGTGGTGCTGTAATATATGCCATAAAGTATCAACTGGCATGCCCCTAGCAGAGCTCCCAGTCCATTAGGTAACTGCATGCATGCATAGTTTTATTAGTAATACCCTAATCATATAAATAGCTATGAAATAAAATAACCATGAACAATATTACTCACCACAAGATTTATGTCAAAGTGGATACAACCATAGACAGCCCAGATGAGACCATTGGCAAAACAACCCAAGGAAAGGTAGAAGGGCATATACTTCACACTTTTAGTTTGAATAACCTTTTTCTGCAAATAACAACACCCTTTCATTCATCAAAATATTCTTGTTCATTAGAAATATAATATTCAAAAGAAAAGAGGAAAAGAATATACCATGATCGATAAAGGTGCCGCATACATAAAAACATTGAATACAATGCAAATTGTTCCAATGATCAAGGACCTGGACTTATGTGTATGCTCTAAAGTTAATACTAAACTGGCCACTCCTGCAAAGAATACCAAAATTGCCGCCAGCAATACCAAAACTCTTATCTGCATAAAGAAAACAGTCAAAGTTAATTTATATTGCAAAATAATAGTCAACCAGCAGCAAAACCTTATTATTATTTAAAGACACGATCCCCCAATTATAAATATAAGGGTTGTCTTTTTGTTTGGGCTTGTTTCATGCATGAATTATAAGAAGAGTTACGAGGTGGTGAAAAAATAAATATTTAAGAGATATTGGTCAATTTTTTATCATTTTCCATTTAAAGAACGAGGAGTATCTTATAGACTTTTACGAGAGCCATATATTAATCTTCTTTGAACCATAATTTGAATCAATGATTCAATTGAAATTTGATTTAAATACAAAATTACAATAAAAATATGAACCCCAAACATGACAATCCATTTTGAATCTTTAAATCATTTGATACATCATTCTCATGTTTATATGTCTTTAGGTGCTATATGCATCTCAAGGTTGTATACATTCAATTTTATTATTCTTAATTTGAAAAAGTTAATAATTGGACAATCTCACTTCATTTTGTGTGAACTCTTCTCAGACTTCTAACGATTTATTCTAAATTCATAGTTTCACTTAATCCACATTAATTTCCATTATAAAACTTTACTAAGTAATTTATGATTTGAAGATGACTTATGATTTTGAACAAATGAACAATAAATTCATTTATAATTGGAAGATAACATATAGCATCTGAATTTGGAACAAATAAGCAATAAATAATGACAAAACTTTACCTTGCCAAAAACGTTGAATTTGTTCACTTATAAGTCGCTCTTTAATTTTAATATTTGATATATCAGTCCTAAACTTGATTATATTTTATTGGCAAATGTAACTCTAAAATGTATATCTTGAATTTTGTCAAGTTATTTTATTTCTATGGTTGCAAAAAAAATGTTATACTGCCCATTTAGGTTCAAATCTCATGTTATAACACGATGCTCTTCTTAGGTCATTTGTTGAATATATATAACAAAAATGTATTTTGTTGAATATCATGATTCTCATAAAATTGTTGGATAATGACGAGACTTTCATAAAAACAGAATCTTGAACTTTAATATTCGATGTGAAAGCATAAACACTAACTTTTAAGTCGATTGGGTCTATCAAGTGGTTGTGGGAGGTAGTGATATCTTTCCATGCTATAAGATGATGTTCTTTGTAAAGTCCTTGGTTAAATATCATGATCATCATAAAATTATTGGCAAAGCACAAAACTTTTCTAAAAAAAATCTTGAATTTTGATATTCTATATGCAAGAATTAGCACTAACTTAAGTTGATTGGGTCGAACCCAAGTAGTTGTTGGCTGGCGTGTTACTATCCAACTAGGTTCTATTTCCATAAAAGACATGTTGAGATCATAATGAATATATTGTTATAATGACTATTTTACATAAAGAATAGAGGGTATATCATATGTACCATCCTCCAAAAGAAGGAAAGAACTGGCTATTTACCTTTTTATTTCAGAAGAAAAATAGTTGTTCCTTTGATATTCATTATGAATCAAAGGTAACTAATACAATACCGTGACATAAATACCACGCATAAGCTGAAAGAGATAGAAAAACCACAACCTCTTCCAAGAAGAGAAACAATACCAGTCTCCACAAAGATGACCTACCAAGTATATCCACCAAGAGAACATAAATAACCTAGCAAGCTTATCCAAGGAAGCACTCGGGGTGAGTAGAAAAATCTCAAACTCCAAGGGGATCCCAAAAAAAGAAAACATCCCCAATAGTTATTGACAAAAGGGGGCTTAGTAAATCCCCTACTCAAAAAAACATAAATGTGTGTCCATATAAACGAAAAAAAACTCTTAAAAGAGTTGTGAATCATTCCTCCCCAATAATGTCTTCTTCAAAAAGTTCCGAGAAGGAGAGAAAGCCGGAGGTCATAGAAAGTGCTTCCTTGGATAAATTGCTTGCACTCTTATTTTGATCCCTATAGACATGTCAAAAATCAAGAGAAAGAAAGATAGGTTTAATATCAGTGATTCTATTGTACCAGGAATCCAGGTTCAAAGCTGAAAGAGAAGCGTCAAATTTTGCCCAATTAATGGTCACAAACGAATCTCCACAGACATGAAGAGAAGGAGGAATCACAGCAGCTGCAATGTACAACAGAGACCAAAGAGCGAGCAACTCAACCCTTGTGTTGGTGTTAGGTCCTCAGCCCATTTTAAAAGAAAAGAATGGGACTGATTAATAGCAAGAGTAAATCTTGCTCCACCAATCTTAGAAGCTGCAACCCCATTAGAGAAGAACCAATATCCTTGTGCTTCTTTTTTATACAAGCCATTGTATAGAACAAAACCTGATCCATAATTCTGATGCAGATAGGGACAATTTTCGAAGGTCTATCCTCAAAGATACAGAAGTTGCGGCATGACCAAATGTTCCAAATGTAGAACAAGGTTAAATAGAGAAAAATCCCTATTCTGCTTGAACCAATTATTAAGGTTTTCCAAAAGAGAATGATCCATCCAAGGGCAGACCAGGTTATATTGCAGCCAGAGAGAGACTCTCACAGCCCGAGCAAAGGGGCAAGAGACAAATGAATGGTTCACATTCTCATCATTTAACCTGCATAGACAGCACTTGGTAGGAACTGACCAACCCTCTTTTAACAAATTGTCCCAGGTAAGTATGCGGTTTTCCAAGATGAGCCATAAGAAACACTTGATTTTAATTGGAATATGCCAGGACCATAATTGTGTATGAAGCCATACAAGAGATTTCGATAATTTAGAGGATACAATAAGCTCATATGCAAGACAAGTCGTGATCTCACCATTCACAACATTGTGCATCCATAGTAAGGAGTCTTGATCATCAGGAAGCCTAATACCCCTTGGTATAATCCATGAATGTAAAGGGTATCTTCAGTCTTCCAGCTGCCACCCAGGGCCAAATCATCTGTGGTTAACTAATAAGAGTGAGCAGAAATTCCTCCCCCCCTGTTACAAGCATGGTTAAGCGAGTTGATGCCATAATCTGAGAGGTATTCCTGCAACTCTTCCGAAAGAACAAAGGACAATTTCATTCTTGAGATTGGGTCAATGCCCAATTTTCTACTATTTCCATTACCTACTGTCCATCCCAGCTTTCAACTTAACCACGAGAGAGACTAAATGAAACCATTCCATAAAAGAGAGGTGCTATGCACAGAGAACCGATGCCTTCTCAACCAACCTTCAATTGACAATTTTTTGAGATATTTTGCACAAATCACTTTATTCCAAATGCCCCTCCCTTTCTAAACCATCCATAGACTTTTGAGTCTGAGCGACATACCAAACCATTCTAGGTTTTTTATGTTCCAGCCACCATAATCATAAGGCCTTGAGATTTTGCTGCCAATCAACCAAGTGCATCTTTTGCTTGTTAGTCATGCTTCTCCAACACAACACAACCCATGATCCAATTAACCTTATCTGAAGGAACACAAATTTGCAAAGGAACAAGCCTCAGAAAAGTCCAATTTACTCTGTCGAAGGCTTTGACTAGATCCAATTTGAGAACCAAGGCCTTCATCCTTTTAGCTTTAATGGAGTGTAATATTTCCTGTGTAATGCCCATCGGTTCAAGAATTTGCATGTTCTTTAGGAAGCCATACTGCTCTGCAGAGATAGCCTTGTCCAATAGAGGTTTGAGCCGATTAGCTGTAATTTTTTATATAAGCTTGTAAATCAAGTTGCATAAGGAGATAAGACGAAAGTCCGCAAAGTCTTGAGGCTTTTCACCCTTTGGAATGAGAGTTTAAAAAAGTAGAGTTGAGAGAAGATAAAACCCTAACCTATTTTTTGGACTGTTCAATAGCCCTCAATAAGCCCTTACCCACCAACTTGAAGAACCACAGGAAGAATTGTACAGGCCAACCATCAGGACCGGGGCTTCTATCTTTTTTAAAACTTTTTAATTCTACCTCCACTTTAGATAAAGAGACTTTCAAACAGAAATTGACAGAATCATCTACTAATAAAAAAGAAGGGCAAAGCTTGATCTCCTTGAGTTGATTCTAAATAAGAGAATTACCATCATCCTTTAATAGAGATGTGCTCCATCATTAACCAGCCCACCATCATCATTCTGTAATGCCTAGATGGCATTGAAGTTCCTTCTAGCCGAAACAACACTGTGAAAAAATCTAGTATTAACATCCCCATGTTTAATCCAGTTGATCCTACTTTTCAATTTCCAAGTCTTCGGAAATGATAAACAAATGACATTTTCCTTTGAAATTATGCCCAAAGGGCATGACTCAAAGAGCGACTGAATCTCAGCCTCAATATCAACAACATCCTTTCCCCTCTTTAGGAGCATCTCCTTTTCTCGACCTTTCACCACTCCTTTTAGTCTCTTAAGCTTGTAGACCAAAAGAGACATATCATCATCGTCTGGTAAGGGAGCCTCCGATAGCCATGATGTTTGAACAATGTTAGAGAAGTCCTCCTCCAGTAACCAAGCACGATTGAATTTGAAAGGATACATGTGGTTAAAGGAAAGATCATCCCCATTCCAA
The DNA here is from genome assembly GCA_001517045.1 of Pseudotsuga menziesii. NCBI lineage: Eukaryota > Viridiplantae > Streptophyta > Pinopsida > Pinales > Pinaceae > Pseudotsuga > Pseudotsuga menziesii. The sequence goes on along the minus strand of LPNX010741080.1, from coordinate 286,720 downwards.
GCAGATCAGAAAGTGATCAGAAATTTCCCAGGGATGGGACCATGTTCTGTATCTAGGAAAGCGAGGCAGTAGATGGTTAGAAGCCAAGAAACGATCAAGTGTTTTGATGATGCCCTCGGCCCCTACACGACCATTTCGCCAGGTTGGTCTCGAACAAGAAGGGGCAATATCCACCAGTTTGGTTCTAACAAGAAGTTGAGAAAAAAGGATGCCAAAGGGTTGATGCACACCTTGTAGCTTGAAATTTCAGCATCATAAAGGGTAAAATTTAGGTCCCCTATAATAAGCAGGTTGGGAAGATAAAAAATACCCCCCGCCACAGCATTATTCCAAAAAACCTTCCTATTTTGATACTGACCATACCAGTTAAGCACAGAAAGTTCAAAGTTGAGACCCATGAATTTCACTTTAACAAGAATACATGCGCAAAAGATAAAGGCTTTGCATCGAGTAGCCAAAGGGTTCCACCCAGTTAAAAGCCCCCTCGAGAGACCAGTTGACCCAATGGCACAAAACTCTAAGCCAGGTTTAATTTCAACAAACAAAAGGAAAGCTTGAAAATGATCACACACCGTTTCTTGAAAAAAGGCCATATCCAAATTTAAATCCAAAAGCAGAGACCTAAGGGATTTTAATTTGGTGACCCTCCAAACCCATGGATTTTCATGGAGAGGAGCTTCATGAGGAACCCAAAATAGTGGGTGACGATGCTCTAAGCACCTAAGAAGAGGAAGGACATCGAGAAGAAGGGTAAGCCTTGGCTGCATTCTTGATCCTTTTATACAGAGGGGTATAGGGTTCCGAGCTCCCTGCATCTTCGACCAACAAGGTTGATTTAGGTTTCCTTGTCGTATAGATAGTGGCATTCTCAAATATGATAGAATCAGATGGGAGGGTAGAGGGAGAGAGGGGGGTTTTGTCCGAGAAAATAGAAAGAGAACTCAATAGGGTCGGATCAACAAAGGAAGGCGAATCTCGGGGGTTTCAGTCTTGATAGTGCAGGAAACTGGTGTAAAGGGAACCCTCGGAAGAGGAGGAAAGTCATCCTTGGAAAAAGAGGGGTATCGTCACATGTCGAAGGAGGAGACACAAACAAGGGTCTGAGACCCCGAAATCCAACAAAGGAGGAAAGACGACGCCTACAGAGATTGAGTTTTCATCGCAAACGGGGTCCACACAAGGCAAGCAAGAAGCACTTTCAGTGACTAAGAGAGAAGAGTTAACCTAGTTAAAAGAGGGAGGATCAATACAAGGTAGATGAGTATCACTTTCAGAGTTCGGCCCACCTGAATCGGACCGAAGACCAGTAGCAACCGAGGGAAAAATATAATGAACCTTATCTAAATTCTCCACGTCTTCAATAAAGAGAAGTTCACCTTTTGTTAAATCTTCATGATATGTGGGAGAGACATAGACATACATACCATCATACGTTGGAGAAGAAGGGTCCTCCGTGGACGTGTTCAAAGCAAGAAAAGAACACAAATCATGCACCACCTTTACGTTACCTCTCGACCAAGGTTGGCCATGCAGAAGGGAGGGGCACGAGCATTTGAGGTGACTAGTGTCGTGGCAGAAGTTGCAGCGAAAGGGGACATTTAGGTAATCAAGAATCTGACAAAATAATCATATCGTTGCAAATAAGGTCAATCTCCGCCTAAAGACCGCACGAGCAATCAAGTTCAACCAGAAGCCGAGTCATTCGTTTGGCAGAGTTGTGAAGGAAATTTTCCTCTACAGCCAAAAAACAACCCAAGGAGTTCGCGATACCCACCAGAATGTCTTTGCTCCAAAGCGGCAAGGGGAGTGTCGAAATAAGTACCTGTAAGTGACGCTTGATAACACGCTCCCGAAGCAGATCGAAAATGGTGTGCCAATGACCGAGTACCAGGGATCCCTTGCCTATAGTCCAAAGGGAGCCAAGGATTAATAAAGCATCCTTGTTATCTATAAAGACAAAGACTAGCCACCTATTTGCCAGAGACTAATAATCGGGACGTAGTCAAGTAAAGGCTTCAAATGCAACATAGCCCATTCAACCCACTCGTCGTTTTTCACACTACAATATTCCAAACTCTCCATCGGGGATCTACAACAAAGGGCTTCCACTTTATCCATATATATTTCCCTACCCAGAACGAAGCTACACTTTGCCCCGAGAGTTTTAATAGCTTTAGATTTCCACCAAGAATGAAAAGAGGAAGGGACTTTTCTCAGCAGCCGCTCAAACCCCCCACCCATAGAGCTAGGCAAGTCAAGAGCCATAAAGCCCAAAAGAGAGAAGACCACCAAACAAGGAGAGCCAGAAAATCGACCAGCAAACCCTAAAACCAAACTTAGGTAATAACAAAGAAAAAACCCTTAAACCAACAGCAAAACCACAACCAAAGCAGTAAGAACAACACCCTTTGGCGAACAGAACCTCAAAAACCCCAAAAGAGTAGCCATCAGTATCCACTGACCAAATGCTAGAGAAACCGCGTTAGACAGAAAGAGTTGTAACAGATAGTTCAAGATCGACAACATCAGTAAAAAGACAAACAAAAACATTTCCACAAGGAACTCCCTATAGAAACCCTGAAAAGACCCTTTCTAAAAGTCAACCTAAAACCCCAAGAAACCCTAAGGCTCAGTAACCCAAAAGCCATGAAACAAGGCGCTCTTGACAACAGAAGACAGGGCATACAACGAGCCAGCAAAAAACCAGAGCGAAAAAACCCAAGCAACAATTGAGAAACTTCCCACTTTTTAAAAACATGGTTGGTACTAAGTCCTTTGCTAGAAAGACGGACTCCATGCATAAAAAACTAAAGACAACCGAAAAAAGACTCATCGGGTACCCCGACTTACAGAAAGAGCAAAGCTCACTACTAAGAAATAACCAACGAAGGAAGAGGAGTTTGTCGGGCAGGGTAACCCCACCACTGCATCTTGCCGGTCAGGGAGACCCAACACCTTACCAGGAGGGAGCAGGGCACATTCCAGGCATTCGTCCTAGGTGAAGTATTATCTATTTACCTAAAGAATAGAAGATTTACGATAAATATCGTCCTAAAAAAAAAAACTTACTGCAACATTTAAAATTAAAAAACATTAACACCAACCAACCTACATAAAGATACATGAAAAATTATGTTTGAATTTTTTTAAATGCATCTTAAAAGTTACCTAACAATATCATTTTTTCCCTAGCAATATCTCATGTAATACATCCTTGCACACCTATCTAATAATGGCCATATATTAATAGTTTTTTTTATTTTTTAATTTACTGAGTTTGAAGTTCACAAACTTCCCAGCAAATCTATTTTTCAAAATCCCCTGTTGGCCCGACACCTTATCTTTTACTAAACCAATAAGCGTGACACCTAATTTTTAATTAATCCAACCAGCCAAATGGGTACTTGTGAAGGCCGGGACCGGGATAAGTGTGAGCTTCACTTTTTCCTTCAAAAAGGAATTATTGGGGATACATAAAATATTGTAGAATTAGCAGAAAAAACTCTATTTTTGCGTATACCAGTTATTCTGTTTCCATTTTTTCGCTAAACTCTTGTTGGGTTGAGGGGATGTATTCAATTTTTTTTAGCTAAACTCTTGTTGGGTGAGGGGATGTATTCAATATTCTTGGTGAATCTTGGGGCAAGAGTTATGGAAAAATGAAAGAGAGCAGATTTAATACAAAATCTGGAATAAGAAGATGAAAAGTTGTATTTAGGTAATCAGGTTTGGAATTTCAAATTTCTCATGTTTGGAATACAGTTCAAATAATATTGATAATTTTCTGCAAACTTATAAGTCAGCTCCTCCCAATTGGGGTGTTAATTTTATGTTTGAAGAAAAAATACAAAACCCTTTTGGCCTATGGACTTGCCATTTTTGTGGGGCATGTAACCAGAATGCCCCATGGACTTGCCATTTTTGTGGGGCATGTAACCAGAATGGAAATGGGGCAGGAGTCTTACTAATTTACCCTTAAGTGAAATAATCCCCTCACGGTTTAAAACTCGAGTTTTACTACACAAGCAATGTGGCTAAATATGAGGTAATCCCCTCACAGTTTAAAACTTGAGTTTTACTACACAAGCAATGTGGCTGAATATGAGGCCTTTATCTTGGGATTGGACAGTGCAAGCAAATTCGGCATCAGACTTCTAACAATCTTTTGAGATTCTGACCTAATAGTAAATCAAGTCAAAGAAATCTGCAAAACCAGGCATCCAAGGTTAAGGCAATATAGGTCTGAGGTGTGTGACATGTTTGACGATTTCTTTTATGCTATCAACATTACTGTTGTCCCTGGAGATATAAAAAACAGAGCTAACAAATTTTATGCTATTGTCCCTAGAGATATAAAAAACAGAGCTAACAAATTAGCCAAATCTGCTGTTTCTTTAATACCTCCCAACTTTGGCCTACTCCATTAAAATGATGCACAAGGCTGCTATCCCAAATAATATAAAAGTGGCAAGTGTTTAAAGATGATGAGCAGATCAAGAGGTTTTTGACAATTATATCCGAGTACACAAATAGTATATTGATTCAGATGGGGAGGAGGAATAAGGTTAACTTTACGCGGGCCAGCCCTTTTATAATTACGCTATTTATAAGAGGGGGGCCATAATGGAGTAATAAATACTTGACGTACATGAACTTCTTTACAAAGTTGCACCATACTTGCTACTAAATTTTGAATCATTCCCAGGCATTGCACCCTCTTGGAGTCAAAGAAGTACAGGTTTTTGTAGGGCCTAGATTGAATGGGTCACGGATTAATCCTGGAGGTGGACAAGCTCTAAAGAAAGCATCTAGAAACCATTATAAGCCAGAAACTATTATTGGCCAATCCTACTACTTATATTGGTATGCGGGAGGAGCGAGCTTACTCACTGGAGCAATTCCTAACGATATACTGGGTGGAACTAAACTAATAATGAAAAGGCTTTTGCTATAAACCAATCTACAGAGCAAATCGGATTTACTCTAATCATTAGCTAAAAACTATTCTATGAAATAGAAAGTAACTATAAAAGGGGCGAATCCAAGAATCAGGGGCAGCATATAACGATTAGCTAAAAATAGTGGGTAGGAAACGGCAGCTCTGCTAACTCGGCTCTCTACTCTGTCCAACCTTTACCTATCCATAGAGCTCTCTCAATTCTTTTCTCTTGCACAGAATTTCGGCTCTCTATTCTGTCCAACATTTACCTATCCATAGAGCTCTCTCAATTCTTTTCTCTTGCTCAGAATTTACGGCCTTGATGTGCATGTTCTCATTCAACAACTGGTCACTTTTGGGATCCCCCTCATGCTACCTTTCATGCTTCATAGATATGCCACAAAAACATCAACTCCATCCAAAAGAATATTAAGTATCTCTAAATCAATGCCAATGCATGGCAGTTGAATGCAAAACCTAATTAAAATGTTTTAGGCCCTCTGATCCCATAGCCAAGGCCCAATACCATAGTGGCTATAAACAGTATAGCGAGAAAAAACTTCATTTAGGTTGAACAGTACTGTTTTTAAATGTAATTTTTACCAGCCTCCTGTTTCTTCGGTTGTGCTGGATGACTTCAAACTTTAATATGCTAATAAAGTGGCCTTTTTTAGCCAGTTCTTTATTATTATTTCTTTGAACCGTATAAAACTGATTGGAGGTGGGAGGGAGATAAAGGACCTATTTGGACGGTCGATGACAGCAATATTTATATGCCTGGGTCTCTCCCTATTGGTCAGCGAGGCGGCGTTTACTAATTGATAGAGCCAATATCTATATCCCCACCTGGTGAACCTCGTATAATATCGCTTCCATACCCCACCCTAAGCCTCCGTTCAAGCATGATCAAACTAGAATACTGAATACCCCCTGAATCAATATGACTAAATAGATTATTTTAAAAATCAAGATAAGGCTAGTGCTAAAGCGTAAAACCCACTGTTTCAAAATTAGGCCCTGCCTTCAATTGAAATTACAACCTTACATTTGAAAAAACTCTGCGAGACGTCAGCTTGCAGCAAAAAAATCTTGGTATTTAATAGCTTGGTTGTAACTCTTCGATTAGAAGTTCAAAATTCCTAAATATTATGTTCTTTGGTTCTTCTGATTCAACATTTCAACAGTATTATTTGTACCAGATTTTTATATAACAAATTGTATCTATGGATCACCCATGTTCGTGGGTATGTGTGGGCAACCTCCTCAAGTGCATCTTCCTTTGACGTGGTTTCTGGACTCCCCAGCTATATAGTAAAACCCAGAGGGGGGAGAGGAGGGGCATGATTACTTCACGCAGAGAGAGAGAAAAGGGACATATTGGAAACAACTGAAACATTGATGAATATTTCAAGAAGAACAAATCTTTACACGATCTTTTTTCGAACTATTTTAGCATGCATCCGGTTTTAAGATTTTCCTTGTTCTACCGACATTTAGTTTTTCCGAACACCAGTACCATGGCCATGGCCAATAATCAATAGTGTTATAGAAAAGCTACCTATGTTAACCTAATCTTTTGCAGCACTATGACAACCCAGAATCCGTCCAAATAACCACGGCGAAAACTTGCTCCGGCACACATGAAATTGTGAAAAATGCAAACATGTTTAAGAAAAATGGGCGACAGCATCGAAGTTCCAAGTAGCAACCTAATTGGGCACAAATTTAATTATTTTGGGAAAACCGAAAATGAAGAAACAGAAGCCGCACTCAAGAATAACAAAGCCAAGCAGAGTATTTACGGAGCGTAATGATCACAGCCTAAAGGCGCGATACCCCTAGGATAACTTATATCATTGGTTCGATGCATGCCCGTAATAAATTAGTTTATAAGGGATCTACAGGGATATAAAAAAGCATCTCAATCTGGAAACAGAGAATTGGTTCCCAACATGAGATGCGCCTGATACGACGGCTACCTTGTTATGAATGGGCCTATAGAATGACAAGCGTTTCGTGAACAAAAAAGTGTGTTGTCTGGATCGGGGATAGCGATTTCATTCCTGGAACCGTAATGGTATGGAGGGCCAGAATCTACTAAAGTGATCCGACAGAGATATGTGTGGGAACGTAATGAAAGCTTGGAAAAGGAAAAGACCTATAGCCAGGTTTCTTTCTTTTTGATTTGGAGGAACTTGACCAAATTGTTGTAGTGTAATCCTCATACCATGGAGAGCGCCAAATCTCCCCATACTAATGGATTAACAGAAGACCAGGTAAAGAAGATGATTACCAGAGCACCTCGTATTCTTGCTCTCAACGTTAATCTGGAGTTGAAACCCGAACTTGAGTTCAAGAAAACATGGGGCCTCACAGCACAAGAATTCGGAATTGTCATATCACGCTAACCTAGTTTGCTTTGCTGCAATCTACAGAAAACTCTTCGCCCCAACGGTCAGTATCTTCAAAACTTTTTCGGATCAGAGACATTCTCCAAGGTTTTGAAATCGGCACCTCAGATTTTGGGTAGTAGTAATGGGCCTGATTATTTGGAAAATAAATTAAAGCATTTGGCAAGTTTTGGCTTCCTGGAAGATGAGGTCAAGGATCTTTTTAGGAGGATGCCACGCGTACTAGCTGTTTCCATCAAGAAGGTGCAGAAAATCATGGACTTCGTCATACATACTGCACTATTGGATTGAAAACCAGATTCATCATACCTATATATCCTATCAGGGTGAATAACATGCACAGAAGGTTAATGCGCGCAAGCAATATTCGAAGTGCCTGCCTCGGTATGGCCGTCTAGGTGGTGTAAAGGCAATATTAGGTGCCGCAACGAACAGGAGACGGATTGGATCTCGTCTATTTATTCAAAACAATAAAGTTCTGACCAGTTTAAAATTCACATAACTCAAAAATGGGACAGTTAAAGTAAATGCAAATCGTTCAACTAAATATTTTGCACAGTAATAGTTGAATAAAGTATAACTAAATATATTAAACCACATAACCAAATATATTAAAATATGTATAAACGGAATGGAATGTCGACTAACCTTCTCTTTTCTGTTCTGACAGAGACACAAGAAGAGAATAGTATACACGCTTTCAAAGACTAAACCTGCTCCATTTATAGTAACAACAAGAAGGCTGTTGGGATGAACAAAGGGCATGCCGTACAACACCCACAATGCGCAATTAAGCAGAGTCATGGGGTAAGGAAACCCAGAAAACCCTCGAGTAGATTTCCATTTCCACACTTTGAAAAATGTCTGGCTGCATCAACACAAATAAAAAACTGATTTATAATTCTCACATGCTTTTACATTAATATTAACAAATATAAAATTCGAAGCTATAAAAATCTTACAGTGGAGAGAGGAAGAGGAAAATCGATATTATATTTCCTGCAGAAAAAAAATATATCAATTCAACAACACTTGAGGATCAAAATTAGATAAAAAAAATATATTGCCATCTAAAACAAAAAAACATACCTATGATTCCAACTACCAAACGAATGGTATCTTCAACTGCCATTTTTTGGCAAAGAAAAATCAGAGAAATACAAACAATCCAAATAACCTGAACAACTCTGAGCCAACACTATCTATCTAACATATAAAAAAAGAAAATCTCTCAATCCTATTTTTGGCTACATGCAGCTAAGAAAATGGTAAGTACTAATTAGAATTAATGACCACTTCTTGTTGAGTTGTTTACTAGAAGTCTCAAAAGTAATTCCAAATAGTTCACTTCAATTCCACTTAATATTAAGTCTTTGACTGAAGCCCAATAATTATGGAAACTCTCCATCTCCAATTAATTACTCAGATTACTCAGAGTGCTGAAATCAATTCTAATTTCACTTAAAGTTAACTTTTTCACTTCTTGTTAAGTCTTTCACTCCAAGTCCAGTGCATGCACTAATTATGGAAACTATCATAAATTCATTATTAATGACTACAGATTTTCCATCAATGCCCATGTTTCAGAGAAGTTATGGATCATCTCAAAGAGATCCTAACTTAGAGTCCTCGATTTTTTTGATTTTTTTAAAGTCAAACTTATATATGGTCTCAAATATTTGGGTTGAATAGTTTTTAATTTATTTTAAGTTTATAATATTTAAGAAGATTTTTAAGACAATATATCTATTTTAAGTGTTTTTCTTGGATTTTAAAGATTGTTTTAGTTTTTCAGTTTTTGAAGTTGCTATTTTTTGAAATTGCTTTTTTTTTATAGATAAAAGTGATTTTATGTTGCGGATAAAGAATATTGAAATTTTGCATGAAGCTTTTCACGATAAATGGAATCAATGGAAAGAAAGTAAAAAAATATTGATTGATATTAATGGAAAGAAAGTAAAAAAATATTGATTGATATTTTACTTGAATCTTTTCAGCCATGAATGGAATCAAATGGCATTGAAGGCTTTGGAAGGAGGGGCTCTTTACCATAAGGAAGGCCAAGCTCTTTCTACACGAATTCTTGATGACAACACTGGTAGCTTTCAAGGAATGGTGGAAAGTTTTGCAGTTTTAGCCAATATTATGATTATGTAAGTTATTTATCATTGTTTAAAACTAGTATAATTTAATTTATTTGAGGCTAATTCCAATATTTAATCTTTTAAAGATTTGGTGAATAAAATCTATATATAGTTTTATTTAAATTTAATTATCTTCCTTGTAGGTTTTGTTGTATTATCAATTGGTTTTGGTGCCAACTGAAAATAGAGCTTTGGCTTTGAAAGCATCTCATAATTGCTACGCATTCGAAATGGTAATGAAGATATTTAAACTTTTTATTCGAAACGGTAATGAAGATATTCTACCATTTTATTCATTTTTTTCAATTTTTAACTTTTTCTTCATACCAAAATATAACAACCCATAAATTTGACATTGAATTTTTTTATGCAGATTTTAATAAGCAAAAGTTCAAGGTATATCTCTTTCTTGTTTTTTAATTTTAGTTTGAGTGTTTCAACAAATTTCTATGTGAGAAGAGAGTTTTTAACTTAATTTATTTCACATCTTTTAATGAGTAATCATAGATCCAAAATAATGACAAGTCATGGACCTTTTACTTTTGCAAAATCTTTTAGTCATTTTATTTCAATGTAACAAATTTTTATTTTTTTAATTATTTATTTTCAAAACTATTTTTTAACCAAAAAAAATTATGTTTTAGGCTAAGTTAAAACCCGGAAACTTTGTTTGGAAAGTTTAGGATTTGAAAGTTTTACTGAAAAGTGTTGCGTGGGATTCTCCCTTTTCATTGCACATTTATGGCAATGGTGTGGATTAAGTAAAATTAAATGTATTAATAGATTTAAAAAAGGTTTGACTTAAATAAATATAAATAAAATCGATTTCAAGTTTCAACTATCTTTGAAATGGGTAGATTCCAAGATAAATCTTCAAAACATAGCCATATAAAAGTCTGTTTTTAAAATTTTAGTTATATGGAATTTGGTGATTACGATTTTGATCTTAAAAAAGCTATAAAAATTTTGGTTATTAACACAAATTGTGGTCAATGAACATTGATCGGTGTAATTAGTCACTTAGTTTTGTAGAGATGAGTGGTTAAACAAATACTAAACATTAAACTAATTACTAAATCCTTATAATTGTCTATTTGTTAAAATTAAAATTTGGTTGTGTTTAAATTGTGTTTTAGCACCCTAGAATACACTCATGACATTGAAATTATACAATTTGCATTGACTACACCATTGAAAACATAAAATATTTAGACTACACCATTCCATTCAATTAGATGCCTTGTCCATATATTAGGTCCGGAAATTATTATTAAAATACATTTGCATTGACCTCATTTCACTTTTCTTAAATGCTAATTAAGATTTTTTTAATTTAAATTAATTGCAACATAATCAAAATATTCTCGATTGCATCCATATATCAATGAACATAAATATATGATGGTTGAGTTCTACTAGTGACACCAATGTTTATATGTTCACCCCCCTATGTGTTAATTTTTTGGTCCAGGCTCTTCTGTAGTTTTTGGATATTATGTCTAGTAGCCAGATGCATCGTTCTTCTTTGTTACTATGGTGATAGCTTTAGTAATTTATTTCTTTTTCATCTTTGGTGCCATACTCTTGCATCTTGTTGCCTTCTATGAATTACAAGTTTTATGTTTGATGTACTTGCACCTCCACTACCCTTGTAGATGACTATCTCAAGTCAGAGGTCCACAGCACTTCTAGGACATATCTTAGCGAATTTTTATTGGCTCTCTATCTATGGCATCATGATTTCATATTTAAGTAGAATGAAAATCAAGGCTCTCTTTTAAAATTCTTCTTTTAGACAACATTCATGGAAGCATGGCTAAGTTAGGTCTTGTTGTTTGAAATGATTAAAATCCCTTTTCAACATATTGTAGAGTTGAAAAGCATTAGTATTTAATTTATAGAATTCAATTTTGTTGACTTCTATCAATATTGACAAAAAATCTTTTATAGTCTAAACGTAATAGTGATGTACTCGTTTAATTTGTCATTATCTCCAAAATTTGGCCATGTGATAAGCTAACTCCATTAGAACTAATATATCCATAATGTGCTTTGGCAAGATATAAGCAGTTAAAGTTTTCCCATAGACAAGATCTAATTCCGTACATGTTTTAGTTACCAGTCTTTGATTAGTTCTAGCACATCTAGGGATTTCTTAGAGAATGTCGAGAAAAGTTTCTCAAGACAAGATCACAAAGAGGAGCTAAGAAAACCACATGGATATATTCATAATGCCCTGCATACTTATATCTTTACAACTTATGGTAGTGGATCGAAAGAGGTGGAGGAGAAGGATTCTAGATATCACCCATATATGGGAAGGCAGTGGACCGCATCCAATAAAAATGCTTCCATGTGAAACCGAAGGGATTTTAAGGAGCGCCCGAGTGGGCCTAATGGTTAAGAGCATGTGTTATCTTCAAGGAGGTCACAAGTTCAAAACCGACGGGGGTAGGGATGCTTATTAGCCCGTTGTGACAAGGCTAGAAGGGTAGGCGACCCCTGGATAGGAGGCCCACCTCGGATTATCCAAAGTGGGCTCCGGGACGTCTTGGCCCCTGTTGAGTCACAAGTTCTAGGTATATTTGACTTGCGGGCTGTTGGATATATCTTTGGGATGTTGCTAGTTCCCTTGATTCAAAAAAAAAACTGAAGGGATTTTGAATTTGGGTTCTTCGAACATTTCTTGGCATCCACATTTAAATTGATTGACAATATTTCACTTCTTCCTAGTTAAATGCATCCCCCCTTGTTCAACACTTAATGTGCCAAGGGAAACCATAGCTCGTGTAGCTAAGAGTATTCCTTTCTTCCATATAAACTCATTTCCAACTTGACCACATTCCTCACGGGCTCTTACAAGTGAGAGGTTGAATAAACAATTCATTGGTGTTTTCGAAATGTCCTTCCCTCTTCCCACCAACTCTCTATTACTTTCATTGGGTCATGCTTATGGGAAAATCCTTATAAAAATTATGTGTCCAACATTATCTCAAGAGATGGAATCTTCTAAATGGCCTTGACAATGCACATGGCACATTACTCAATCCTTGTCCAATTATCCAAATATATGCTCATTTCCTTGGTTTTTTCCCTTTTAATTAACCACTACACCATATATGAACATGGGTGAACAACCTATGGCCAAGTTTCAATTATGTGTCGTTGAGTCAGTTGTACCTTGTAGTTCATATGGATGGAATCAATTGTTTCCTTCGAATGTGTGTCAAAAGGAAATTCTTGTGATGGATGTGCTCTTTGATATGTTTTGAAAATATTGCCAAATGTTTGATCAAATGGAATGCCAATGTTGGGATATGTGTGATTGAAATCTTGATTAGATTCATGTGTGGCCGATTCCTTAGATTCATTCTTTTAGACATTCTTCCCTTCTTTGGGGTCATTTTTCCGAATCTGTGCTTCCACATACACCGTACAAAAAAATGTTAATCATTATTCAAGAAATCAACCATGCATTTAATGTAGTTTACAAATACAAGTTCAAAGGATGCTTTCAAAATCAAAATACACCTTTCAACTCAAAATATTATTGTTTTCAATGAAAGACAAACTAATCCAAGAGATTGTTCATGCTCGTTGTTGTGATCTTGTATTCTCTTCCATTATTTAGTAAGGAAAGTTAAGAAACACAATGTCGACTGCAAGCACCAAGCACCAAGCTAGGAAGTGTAGACTTCAGGATACTGTAATCTTGAGAAAAACGAGTGAAGCCAATGCTTCCTTGTATTCATTTTGTTATAAATATGTTATTCAATGATCTTGTATCTCACCCAACGATCGAGCTTTGGCTTCCTTGGGAAATAATGACTTGAATTAAGAGATCGCGATTGCCAACTTTGGAACTAAAGATCGCCACACAACCCTATATGAGATGAAGTTTTTCATCTCGCCAAATGAAATTGATTAGATGGATTAATATAGGGTTGAAGATTTCAAAGACTTGGCCGTTAGGGAGAGAAACAATTGCTCTATGAAGGGGTATGGGCCCACCCAAGATAGTAAGGTGGCCAATAAAGTAAAAGTAGCACAAAATCCAAAATGAACTTTGAGAGGATGCACATAGCACAAGCACGCTTGACAATTAAGACGAGGTAAATATTAGGTTTAAGAGGAGAAAGGGAGAGCTAACTCCGACAATTAACTCAAAGAGGGACAAAGTAAAGTTTAGAGAAGAACAGATGGTGCCCAATTAAAAGCAGGCTTCGTAGGTTAGCCAAAATTTTATGCAAGAAAACAATCCTTTCAACCCTTGCACTATGCACTTCCCTTAAAAGCAACAATGGTTGTTTTCATCTCAGAACACAAATCTATGCCCAGTGGTAACATATACAATTGTAGTTTGAGACGTAAGTATATTGTTCCAAATATTATTTACCTAGATCCTATGGATTGTAAATTTTAAGCAATACAGTTATCTTTGCGCCAATAATGTAATAAAATGAAAAAAACAATTGTTAAAGCTCTGCAAACAACGCTACCAACAAGTTTATGTCCATGTGTGTCAAAAACACCTTAATAAAGAATGCATAATCAAGGGATGTAAAAGTTATAAATAACAAACTGAAGTGACCTAATAGTCAGAGAGTGGAATTTTTAAGCCTAAACAAGAAATCTCAATGTAAGGTAAAAGAGGTTAACAATGAGAGGGAAAGCCACCAAGTTAATTAGGACTTTAAGATCTTACCTACTAGGTGATTAGAGCACTTCAATCAAGGTTTAAATTATGTTTTACTAACAAATTAAATGAGGTAAAAGAGCCAAGTAGCTAAGGTTAATTAACGATAATTCTTTTAATGAGCTTGAAACCCTTGTGCTAGAAAAGAAAGAGAGCTAGAAACCCTTGTGTTAGAAATAGAAAGGGAATAACGAATAGAACTAACATGGACTTCATTGTCTTAGATGTTGATTGTCCTTGGGTTTAAGTAGAGAGTTGAAATCCTCCAAAAGTGATACATGGCACATAACTACATATTGATCATCTCCCAATTCATGCAAGAGAAGTCTTATCCATTTATTTAGGACTACCTAAAAAATGGCCCGAGAGAAAAAAATGAATATTACAAACAATCTTTAATCGATTAAAAATGAATTGAACTCATTTCTAAACAACAAACATAAGAACCAATTTTAGTTCAATTCTAATATACTTTAGAAGATAAAGTGGATGAAACCACTTTTTGTGTGTTTGTTAAGGAAGTTAAAGAGATTTATTTATTTATTCCTCCCAGAGTGAAAAGAGGGTTTACCTTGCATTGTAATTATGATTTTGATCGTTCTTTTATTAAATGTTAGAAAAACTTAGTTTTCCACTCACCCATCATGGTTGGATAATGATAATGTTTCCATTGTATTTTCTACATTTTCTCTAGATATGTAGCAAACAAGAGACCCCTTTCTCTATTATCAATATTACATCCCCATGCTTCCCTAGTAAATTTTGGGTCAGCCTAAACAATAGACAATAAATAAGAGCTTTCCCAAAGTCATTCTCAATGCTCTAGCTTTCATGCTAGTCATATAAAAGGTATTTTAGATGTTGTTTTTGCCCACATAACAAGTCCACCTACAACCAAGAGATGAATTAATAAACTTGTTTTTTGGTAAATGAAAAGTTGTAGGGTGAATAGTGTGATGAACCAAGGCAGCAAGAAACAATTGTAAAAGGTCAACTTTGAGCTTAATGGCTAGGCTACCAAATTGTTTAAGTTGAGAGCTTGCTTGGTGTCAATGGGGTCATCAATGCATGGTTCTATTTGATAGCAGCATGTCTCTTTAGCTTGTTTTATGGAGTTGTGATAGCAGCTTTTTTCTTTAGTATGGATAACTCCCAATTGATGCATGGATAAACTTGTTTAATTAGAAGAAGGGAGTGATAGCATGTAGTTAAGGCATAAATAGCTAGTGATTACAAGTATGCATGGAGAACAAGTAACACAACTTATTTGTGGTACTTAAATTGTGACCTATTAGTGTTCACTAATCACAAGTTAAGTGGTTGTACTAATTTAATAATACTTAATAAATAAAATTTAAATTTGCATAGTGCAATAAACAACATTAAACATATTACATACAAATAATACATTAAATTAATGAACAATATTAAACATACTTGATATCCATTGATTTACAAAAACATATATAATGTTTATGGAAAGTTGTTATATAGGTCACACTGAAAACAACTACTTCATGGCACATCAATATCAAACTCCTTAGGTTCATCCTTTGTACTAGTATATATGGTAAATTGCATTTAAAGTAGTATTAAAAATGAAAGTAA
>LPNX010741080.1:166930-270685 GCA_001517045.1 Pseudotsuga menziesii | reverse complement strand
GCATATTTGCAGTCCATATTCTTTAACAGGCTTCGCAAGCAACCAACAAAACCTAAATAAGGAAACAGAATGTCAGAATTACAGTCGTAGTCTTAAGGGATCATGAAAACAACAGAATGATAAATACTGCACTCTCAAGGCCATACCTCTGCTATTTTTAAATACAAAAATATTCTTGTACAGTCATATATTTTTGGTATGAATATGATCTTCCATGCCCTAGTTTGGCATTCAACCTTTTTAAATAAAATGTTACTCAACGTTTCTTTCACCAATCAATCAACGTTTCCCAGGCAGGTCTGATTAAATTAAAACAAGTGTTGTTATTCACCAGTTAGGAAAAACGTTTTCAGATTTTAAATTCCGACAATCCCAAACGTTTTCAAAAGATTCAACTCAGGTAAAGTTTCCAGACAATCAGAAAGTTTTATCAGTCACACGTTTTCAAGA
Organism: Pseudotsuga menziesii; assembly: GCA_001517045.1. Lineage (NCBI taxonomy): Eukaryota > Viridiplantae > Streptophyta > Pinopsida > Pinales > Pinaceae > Pseudotsuga > Pseudotsuga menziesii. The sequence continues at coordinate 270,235 of LPNX010741080.1, read as the reverse complement.
ATTCGATTCTGCTTTGGTCTGGGAAGACGCCCAGCCAGAAGATCAACAGTATATAATTGAAAATAATATGAGACTTACAGTTCTTGTAGGCGTTAACAAATTATAGAGATATCAATGAAATGAAAAATGTAAATTGTTATTAATTGTTATTGTTATTAAATGGAGACCCTAACAATTAATTGTTATTAAATTCAAAATAAGAAAAAATGTAACCAACAATAGAGTCGCCTACTGAAGAGGAGCGCTCTTTTTCAATTAAAGCTAACAAAACTCTTTGTCTTATTTTTGTTTTCAATAAATATTTATTTTTTTCTTCTAATTTAACTTTGTTATTTTTAACTAATTAGTTAACTTTATCTTTAATTAATTAGTTAACTCAATTTAGCTAACTTAAACAGTTAGTTTCACTTTTAACTTTCGTTAAACTAAACTTTAATTACTTAGCTCAAGACAAGATACTTAACTCAAGATAATTATATTAACTTAACTTAATTAGTCTTAATATAATTTATCTTTAATTTAACTAATAAACTAATTTGTCTTTAGCTAATTAAGTCAATATCTTTACTCAACTTTAACTAATTATCTTGAGATAACTAACTTTGCAGTAGCTATGCCCAGCCGACTTCACTTTTTTCTGTTTGTATTTACCCAATTTTTGTTTTTGTGTGTATGTATTTCGAGCAAATATTATGGCTGTCATGAGAATTCATGGATCCAACTTTACCCTAGATCCAGTGATGGGCACCCTGGTCGTAGGTGAGGCGGCTGTCGGAGTAAAACATGTCGTCCCAGAACTTACCAAATGCGAATTTGGGGTTGGTGTTTAGTAGATAGACGCCAGCCAGGTTTCCAGCATAGCCCTGGGAGAAGTCGAATCTCCAGTCATCAAAGCCGACATTGGACTTGAGCCAATTCATCCAATCCGACAATCGGTTTGTATCTTGGGATTGGTGTGGTTGACGTCCAAACGCCCAGTATGAAGGAGATCTGTAATTCCGTCTTCAACCTGAGATTGAAACGTGTGCATTCAAAAAGTCGGTTAATAATAAATAAATAAAATAAGAAGGGCTCAAATAAATAACAGCACAGCTGCAAAAGAGCGGTGGTAACACCTATGGGCGTTACGATAGAGTGTTTACACCGAATTAGATTATTCTCATTCATGAGTGGATCAAATGCTAATGAATGGTACTCACATACAAACCAAGAATTGTGAAAGTCGTCTTCCAGCGCATTTCCACCTTGCAGTCAAACCCGACAAATGGAGTTGCAACAAACTACTTTACACAAGCAGAAACCCAGTATAAAAATACTAATTGAATACCTGCACCCCTGCATATGTAACTTCACATATTTTCCTGGAATTGAAGGCCTCCCTTCATTTTTTATGGAAATATTGATATAGCTTCAGTGTAGCTTTAATCAATGTCAAATTAACAAAGGCGTGGCCAAGATTTCACGGATTCCTGAAAAATAAATGACCTCAAGTGCTTTAATTATGTCATAGATACACTACGCCCCAGTTCCTATCAATGAAAGGAAAATGCAAGTCACTTATGGAAATCCATTGGCATGTACACAAAATCATAAGTAGAGACTAGCCAGCGTGTACACAAAATCATAAGTTGACACCATCCATCCTAGGTTATTTCTAGGATCGTTGCAGCTCACACAGTGTTCATCCAACACACCCAAAAGCATTTGCTGACTACAAAAAGAAATATAATGAAATTAATGCTCTTCATGCAAAGGGCATATAAACACTGACGATCCATCATCAATATTCATATGAATGAGTACATGAAGTTGTTTGAATGGATTGGATTTCATGCCTTTATCAAGTTCACCATATCCTAATTCATAGAAGAGATAGAGTATATATCTCGCATTGTGAGGATTTTGAGGCGTTGAAGGCCGAGCAACTACATGTGCGTGTCCGGCTTCCCAATCATGAAACAACTACTGGATCTAACGGTCCAAGAATCACATGTTGCTATAAAGATGTAATCATGGTTAGCACCTCGAAATTTTTTATCCCTCTCGGCGCATGATAGAGCCGGGTAAAGTTGGATCTTTTATTGAAACATGTTATCATCCACAATCACGAGTAGTACAAGCATGATACCAAAGATGGATGTAATTTATTACGACTATAGGCATGATACTAAATTCCTTGGTTTGGGAGATAATATTTCTAAAAATAACATTATGCATTAAATGCACCATAAAGACGGGGCACAATTAAATCATTGATGAAAATTTAAATTCATTAATATTTTTCAAACTGGTATCCAAAAACACTTATAAACATATCAATTACAATAAAAGATATTGCAAATCTTTTTTAGCTTATAGCAAAAATATTGCAAATCAAAGCTTGCAACAAAAGATATTGCAAATCTGTTTGAGCGACTTACCAAAAAATGACAGAGGTCCAATGGGAACACACTGAAGAAACAAAAACTTCATTTAAGTCACTTGAGTTATTTAATTAAAATTCCTCCCAAAATCCTATCCCATTTATTTTCTTCTTCTTATGTGATTGTATGCCTCTCATAATCACAAAATTCTCTCTCTCTATATATTTTAATTTCACCATATCATCATAAAATCAATTGACTTTCTTTTATTTAAATGCAACCTTAAATATAATATAAACATATATCCATAAAATATTAAATTAACTTTTATTTGAATGCAACCTTAAATATAATATAAACATATATACATAAAATCTTAAATTAACTTTTATTTGAATGCAACCTTAAATATAATATAAACATATATACATAAAATCTTAAAAATTAGAAAATCCAATAAAATTTTTATTTCAATTATAGTGTGTAAATAAATCAAACTTGTCTTTCAGTGACATACTCAACATCACATATAATACAAATCTCACTTTAAACCTTTAGTAAAATTACAATACTTTTCAGAGAGAAGTTTGAAAGTTGAAAATCTAAAACTTTCATAAAGGACCGCTAATCTATACTTTCGATAAAATGTTCATAAATTAAGTTTATAGTGCACACTTATACAAGATAATATGCATGACAAGAGTTTAAAAGATGAACTTCTTTTTATCCTACATCATCAAATTGGTTGATTTACACTTACTTCCAAGACCAAAATAAGCTTTCCACCCTCCATCAATCCTTTTCTCAATGCTATAGTTCCACTTGAGCTTGTGATGAATATCAATTCCGAGATACTTGTAAGAAGTCACTTCCTCTAGATTTCTATTATCATAAATAAAATTTGCATAAATGTTTTTCTTAGATTTTAAAATCATGATTTTTGTCTTATGGGTATTGACACCCATACCTATAAAAATATATATATAAAATTTTATAATTCCTATTAATTTAAATTTTAGAAATCTTATTAATTTGAAGAAAATTAACATCAAAATATTTTAATATATTTAATACATTAAATTATTGAAAGAAAAAAAAGATGAAATAAAACTTAAAAAATGACATTTTAATTTGATAGTCTCGTGAACAACTTTTTAAATTGTGTAAATATCATTAATTTAAAAAAAATAACATCACAACATATTAATTTAATAGGGCAGTCTCGTGAACAACTTTTTAAATTGTATATATATCATTAATTTTAAAAAAATAACATCACAATATATTAATTTAATATATTTAATTATATATTTTTTAATGAAAAATATTAATTATATTTAGAGGTGTTTCTATCTTAGAATTGACAGTGGAATGAGGATGGGATAAGTGTAATGTCCAGATTGATTTTATGGTAGTTGTTCAAAATAAAAGAAAAAATAATATAAAAAAGAACTGGAGTATAACTCTTAATTGTTCAACTAAAAGAAGGGAGTGATAACATGTAGTTAAGGCATAAACAACTAGTGATTACAACTATGCATGGAGAACAAGTAACACAACTTATTTGTGATAATTAAGTGGTAACATATTAGTGTTCATCAACCACATGTTAAGTGGTTGTAATAATACTTAATAAATGAAATTTAAATAAACACAATACATAAAAATAATGCACATTAAATTAATGAACAATATTAAACATTTTTTATGTCCATTGATTTACAAAAAAACATATGTAAAATTTATGGAAAGTTGTCATACTAGTTCACATTGAAATAAACTACTTCATGACAGAAGTAATTTATTAATAATAATAATAATAATACCAAATTCGTGTATGAGACCCCCTTGTTTGTGGGACAAGGGACCCCCCTCTGGGCAGCGATTTAACTGCTAAAGTCTAAATAGGTGTACATACACTACCCCCTTCTGGATTTGAACCCGTGACCTCCTAAGAGGAAACACATGCTCTTTACCATTAGGCCCACTCATGAAATGAGTTATCATCCACAATCACAACTACTACAAGCATGATACAAAAGATAGATGTAATTTATTGATGCTATAGGCATGATAACAATACTATAAGCATGATACTAAACTCCTTGGGTTGGGAGATAATATTTCTAAAAATAGCATTATGCATTAAATGCACCATAAAAATGATGCACAATTAAATTATTTATAGAAATTTAAATTCATTTAAAACCTTAACTGTTAATATTTTTCAAACTGGTATCCAAACATACCAATAAATATACCAACTACAGCAAAAGATATTGCAAATCCTTTTTATCTTACAGCAAAAGATATTGCAAATCAAAACTTGCAGCAAAAGATATTGCAAATCAAAGCTTGCAGCAAAAGATATTTCCATTTTAACTGCTTACTAAAAAATAAAAACTTCCATTTAAGTCACTACAGTTACCTAATTAAAATTCCTGGCAAAATCATATTCCATTTATTTCTTTCTGTGATTGTCTTCCTCTCATAATCACAAAATTCAATATCAAGATATGTCTAGATATTCTCTTTTTTTTTTTTTAATTTCACCATATTATGATAAAATTAATTAACTTTTATTTCAATGTAACTTTAAATGTAATATAACCATACACATAAAATCTTAAAAATTAAAAAATACGGTAAATCTTTTATTTCATTATACTGTATAAATAAATCAAACTTGACTTTTATTGACAGACTGAACAGCACATGTATTAGAAATCGCACTCCAAACCTTTCGTAAATTACAATGAAAATTGAAAATCTAGAACTTTCCTAAATTACTGTCAATCTATACTTTAGACAAAAGTAAATCCCGGTCATATTAAATTATAAAAATTTATAAATGAAGGAACATAGAGGGTGTAACAAATATGATTTTGTCTCTTTTTCTACTGTTTGGGTAATTTAATTTGCACCCTTGACAAATGTGTTTTAAGCAGTTTATATAGTTTAAATTAGATTTAAATGAGTTATTAAAATTGTTATTTTAATATGTAATTTATTATATAGAATTTTATTTTATTTTAAGTAAATTATGTAAATATTGATTTTTTTAATGTATGTTTTAGGTGAAAAACGTTAAATAATGCAGATAAAATCTCAAAGATTTCTAGTTGATTTAGCGAGTTTCTTAACACCTGTCGCGTGCTGGTTTTGCAAACAATTTTCTATCTTATTTTTAAAATTTTTGCCTATAGGTTAATGGATGCGTGTGTTACTTCAATACATCATAAACCCTATTTCATGCTCTTTCTAAAAACCCCAAACCCTAAAATAGTCTCTATGTTCCGAGAGTTGCTCGTTAGTTAACCCGCATTCCCCTACCAATTCCAAATCAAGAGAAAAATCCAGAGCCAATTTACGCTTACCCATCTAAAGCGATCGGGAAAGTATTTACTGTTTCTTTTTTATGTTCCCCTGAAAGATCTCTATTTTTGTTTTGGGTATTTTCCAGAATTTTTAGGTTTGGGGTATTTTCCAAAAATTTTAGTCTAGAACTTAAGATTATATTGATATTAGTATTGATGGTTATCATACATCCCAGATTGATTGAGCATCCCCATTGGACAGATCTTGTGAAGACCGCCACATACAAGGAGCTTGCTCCATATGACCCTGATTGGTACTATATGCTAGAGCAGGTATTCCAATACTATCCCTGCAATAAGCAAATGCATTGTTTTTCTATTCGGATTAGGAGATTGAATAGTATAGGTGATATTGTCACTCAGCAGCTTCTATGGCACGCAAGATCTAGTTGAGACATGGAATTGGAGTTGGTGCTTTCCGCAAGATCTATGGTGGAACTTGGAAGCCAGAAAAATGGGGCCAGCCCACCGCATTTTTCTAAGAGCAGTGGTTCTGTAGCATGCCATATATTGCAGCAACTGAAGAGAAACTGTGACAAGGAGTTTCTATGGGGACGACTTGTACTGTCAAAGATGTTTCGCCTCACGAATTCGGCAGGGCTTAAGCTGCCCATCTCAAGCGATCGGGGAAGGTATTTATTGTTTCTTTTTTATGTTCCCCTGAAATTTCTCTGCATTTGTTTTGGGTATTTTCCAGAATTTTTAGGTAAGTAATTGTATTTATTTTCTATTCGGATTGAGAGATTGAATAGTATAGGTGATATTGTCTTTACTTTATTTCAGCTTCTATGGCACACAAGAACAATCTGAGACATGGAATTGGATTTGGAGCTTTCTGCAAGATCTATGGTGGAAGCCAGAGAAATGGGGTCTGCCCACTGCATTTTTGTAAGAGCAGTGGTTCGGTAGCACGCAGGCTTCAAATTTGAAGCTTTTAAGTGCCAGTCAAAGGTCCTTTTACCTGTCATAGAACGGTCATACAAGGACCTGTCATAGAATGGTCATAAAAGGGCAAGGCGAATTTTATCCTGCAAAAAAAATCATGGAGAGCCTGCCAATAATGAAATAATGAAATAATGAAATAAGGTTGATCTGTGCAAATTTGCAATGGAAGGGCAACTCTAAATTCTGCCTGTCCTCGTTTATCAGTGGTTATAGGAGTGTTGGAAGGGCAACTCTAAATTCTGCCTGTCCCCGTTTATCAGTGGTTTGTGGGAGTGTGGGAGACCAGATTCATTAGCTGGTGCCTTTTTCATCCTTAAATTTTAATAAAATAATATAATGGATAATAACATGGGTTAGTTAAGTTTCGAGTTGTCCAAAAGAGGGGATTTTTTAACTTCTGTTTTCTGCTGGTTTTTACCAGTTTTTTGCTACGGAATTTTCAAAACTTTCAAAAACTTTGTTAGATTTTTCAAAAACATTGTTAAATCGAATGGTTGTTTAGGGATTTTCTCATCACCTAATTTTATTTCTATCTCTGAGCTTCAAATCCCTCTCAACAAACAACAAAAATTACAGATTTTGTAAATTAACAGAAATCAAGCTAAAAGTTAAAAAGTCCCCTCCTTTAGGTTTTGGGATAGTTTCTACAAAATTTAAAATCTCAAAGGCAATTGGTCCATTTCGACATCCACGGCCGAGATAAAATGGACGCTATCGATCCGTACCAAACTCAACTAACCAATATGAGAACAGTATTTTCTCTATATAGGGGCATAAGGTCCTCTAATGTGCAGTCCATCTTAGATTCTCTCTCGATAGATTTTAATCAGAAGATTTGCCCTGGTTCGATTTGATTTCCAGAAATGGCTCCGAAGGCAGAGAAGAACCCGCTAGGTAGAAGCCCATCCAAGATAAAGAAGGTTCCGAAGGAAGGTGGGGACAAGAAGGGAAAGGAGAAGCACAAGAAGAGCGTCAAGACTTACAAGATCTACACGTATTTCTAGCAAGGCAATGGGGATTATGAACAGCTTCATCAATGATATCTTTGAAAAACGTTATTTCAAGTAACTAAAAACGAAATCTCACCTTGAAAGTGAGGAGGTTACGAGTTTAACTTTCTTGTTCTCAAAGAGGTTATAAATCTTTTCCTAGAATATTTTTACTATTTACAAACAGGTAATAACTAATTTGGTTGTGTTTTAAAAAGAAGTTTTTTTATTTGTTTTGATTTTGGACTGTATATTGACATTTTTTGTAATTTTTTTTCTTATTTCTTTGAATATTGGTTATGGTAATGATCAATTGGTCACTACAACGATAAAGAATTGGTCACCATAAGATCCAGATTTTTAAATCTGTGAAGGATGTACAATGTTACAAGTACACTACTTTAAGGTGAATAAGTTGGCATTGGACAACAAACGTCTTTTAAATTTTTTCTATTATTGTTAGGGATCTTAATCTTGATCTCTTGTGGCTCTTGGAACATAGCAATTTTAGTAGTGGAACTCTTCTCAAAATAATTCTATACGCATAAGATTTAGAACCCCATGAGACTACTTACATCCACAACTTCATATTATGTACTAAAAAAAGTTGTGAGTAGTTCTCAACTACTCTAATCACTTTTGTAGGACAATCAACATACATTTTCCTTCACAAAATAAATATGCTAAAGAACAATGCAATAAAAGAAACCAATACTCCTAATGGTTATCACTATGTTCACATTAACAAAACAAGAGCACCAATCTCTTTCTAAATGGGACTTTTCCCAATCTCATCTTCCACCTTTATTTTATCACTATGTTCACATGTCTTTTCAGAAGAAAATATCCTGACCTTGATATTCATAGTGAATCAAAGGGCATCAAATGAGCCTCCCAAAATGGGTTGTTACAAGTGTTACAGCAGTACATAAACTGGAATAATGAGCCAAAATGATCCAGCCAAGGTTATACAAGATAAAATCTCATACTATGTCATCAAAATGATCAGTGACTCAGCAGCTGCCCCATCAAAATAACCAAAGGGGTACACTGAAACTGGAGGATCTCCAATATTTCTGATTTTTACCTTTTTAATAGGAGCATGGTAGTAATGCATAAGATACTCAACCTGATGTATGATACCTTGGACAAAGGCCGGCTCATCTTCAAAAATGCCCCAATTGTGCATTTTCCATATGCTCCAGCAAACAAAAATTGGTAGGTAACCGGTATGTGTGTGCTCAGTATGCTTCGAAAACCGGAGTACCAGAAGGTCCATCAAGGTGCATCCTGCAGATGGAGGATCACATAAGTAGATCACGTCGAGCCTGGTAAAAACTGTAGAAGTGAAGGGGCAGTGAACAAATATGTTGTAATGTGTCCTCACCATTACAACACAACCCACATCTACTAGGTCCTATCCATCCTCTTTTGGAGAGGTTATCCAAGGTCAAGATTCTATTATTTATCGCCAACCAAATGAAACACTTGATTTTCCAGGGAAACTGACAATGCCATAATAGAACAACAAATAAAGGAACTAGTAGAGTTTTTACCATTAAATCGTAAACCAGTGCAGCAGTTACCTTACCATCTTTTTTATTATGTGTCCATTGTAATTTATCAGCAGAGATCTTAAGTCTGATACCCCCATACTCAAGATCGACAATATAACTATTCCATGCAGTTGCCCAAGCATCACCCAAATCCAGGTCTTCGGCAGATAACCAATAGTTTCCAGAATCTACTGAAAGATTACGGGCTGGCTGAAGGGTAGTAATGCCATAATCCTGTAGATAGTCAATCAGGGCTAGAGGGAGAAAGGGACAAGAAATCGATCCAACTATAGGGTTCGACCCAATGTGAATGCTCATACTGTTTCCAACCTGCCATCCCAAACATCTCCCCAGCCATGAAAGAGTATTGAGAAAACCATTCTAGAAAATGGAGGTTCCCTTGACAGAGAAGTGCTTTTTTTCTAAGCCAAACGTCCACTGACTAGCTCTTCAAGTACTTAGTCGAAACAACTTATGTCTATAAGCCAGTTCCATTAAGGACCATCCACAGACTTTTAAGTCTTAGGGATACACTAAACCATTCAAAGTTCTTTATGCCCCAACCCCTGCATTCTAGTGGTATGGAGAGAGTCTGCCAGTTCGAAAGATGGTAGCGACGCCTTTCCCTCGTGGAGCTCCATAAAAAAGCAAAAATCAACTTCCTCAACTTGTTGAGAATGGTTTTAGGAACAGGTGCCAGAACAAACCAGTACACATGCATCTGGAGAGTACAACACGAATGAGAACGAACCTGCCCCCAAGTGAGAGTTGTTTATGCACCCAGTGATGAATCCTTCTTTCAAAATTACTGATCAACCAATGCCAATCTCTTACCTCATATCCCAGTGGCTTCATAAAGTAGCCAAGGTACTTAAAACCCATATGAATATGGTTTGCCTTACAAGGCAAAATATGCTGAATCCTGTGCAAGACCCCCATCTCCAATTCATTGAAGAGAAATCTCGACTTCTCAATATTGATGCACATACCTGATGCAAAACAGAAAGTATCAAGAATGACTTCGAAAGCCATCCATTCCTCCAGGGTACCCAATCCAAAGAGCACAACGTCATCTACAAAAAGAAGGTGAGTCAGATACATGGAGGTCGATATCTTGATTCCTCGAATCTTGCCCTTTGCCTTAGCATCTTTTGTCAGCAGATTGAGACCCTCAATAACAAGGATGAACAGGAGGGGGGATAAAGGACATCCCTGCCTAATACCCCTAGAAGTAGTGAAGAAACGTGAGGGTGTGCCATTTACCACAATAGCAAAGTTTGCAGAGGTTAAACAACCCATTATCCAATTGACAACCCCCAGAGGAACACCTATCTGCAGCAGAATGAGTCTTAAATAGGACCAATTGACTATGCCAAATGCTTTTACCAAATCTAGTTTTAAAGACAGGGCCCTACTCTTTTTAGTCTTTAAAGTATGTAAAGCTTCCTGAGTGATACCAATAGGCTCAACAATCTGCCTGTTCCTAAGAAACCCAAATTGTTCAGGTGAGATTGACTTGTCAAGGAAAGGTTTTAACCTGAGTGTTGTTATTTTAGCGACAAGCTTGTAAACCAGGTTGCATAAGGATATTGGTCTGAAATCAACAAAGGAAAGGGGTTTCTCTTTTTTAGGGATCAAGCCTTATCATGATTATCATAAAATCGTTGGCAAATGATCAGATTTTCATTAAAAACAAAATCTTGAACTTTAATATTCGATATGAAGCATTAGCACTAACTTTTAAGTCAATTGGGTCTAGCCCAAGTGGTTGTGGGAGGGAGTGTTATCTTTCCATGCTATAACATGATGTTCTTTGTTAAGTCTTTTGTTAAATATCATGAGCATTATAAAATTATTTGCAAAGTATAAAAATTTCCTGAAAAAATCTTGAATTTTGATATTCGACGTGCAAGCATTAGCACTAACTTTTAAGTTGATTGGATCAAACCTAAGTAGTTGTTGGCTGGTGTTACTCTCCACCTAGGTTCTATTTCTATAAATGACTTGTTGAGATCATAATGAATATATTGCTATAATGGCTATTTTACCTGAAGAATAGAGGGTTTACCATAAGTACTATCCTAAAATAAAGCACTGGCTATTTACCAAAAAAAAACATAAACAACTACCAACCAACCTCAAAAAAGATATGAATTTTTCCACACTAAGAAATCTTTCTGTTTTTTCAAACAAATCCACATTCTTTTATTGTGGATTATTTTTCAAGATTGAAATCAAATATGGTCTTATCTAGCATATGCAAGATGTTAGATCTGTTTTTCCATGCTTTTATTAGGAGAAGCCTTTGCATTCAAACCTTGTATTCAACACTATTGCACTTAACAGTCCCTTTGACATATTTTTAGTCAGTAATTGGGCATCAATAAACCTATCTTATCTATCGATCTCAATTTCAACTATGTTGAGCCTCCCTAAAATCCTTCAAGAGACTCTATCTACTCGCTTCCAACATTGCTAGATTCCCGAGACAACATTAGCAATTTAAACACCAACACTTGATGGAAACTGTTGCTATCAGTGACAACAAAAATCTTATTAGACCAAAATGATAGAAGACGTGATGGCCAAGTTCCAAAGCTTGTAGCAGGTTCTCCAAGAACCACAAGGCCACATTCAAGAGGCCATTTTGAAAAACCCTATCAACGGTCATTTTCACATGTGTTTATTACTACTTACCACAGCTCTGCAGGTGCTATCCATCCTTAGCCTATAAGTTAAATTTATAGAAAAGATATAGAGGTAATCTTCTCTCCATTTAATATCGATAATGGTATGCCCATAATAATATGGAATCTCATATCCATTCTGTAGGTGCTATCTATCCTTATCCTATAAGTTAAATTTATAGAAAAGATATAGAGGTAATCTTCTCTCCATTTAATAGTGATTGATAATGGTATTCTGATAATAATATGGAATCTCAGATCCATTAACCTTACTTGTTAACCTTATCTGTCGATACAACTCTATGATGAAATCTGAAATCTTATTATGCGGGTCTATGTATGGTGCAGTCTTCATAGCAATTTTTTTTCAATAGTTAACTTTTGTTTTGAAATAACATTGTTGTTCCAGTGATTTAGCCAATTAGATTGGAAATTAAAATTTGTTTTAATACCCTATGTTGAATAATAAGATTTGTTTCAAGTAACTAAAAATGAAATCTTACATTGAAAGTGAGGTTATGAGTTTAACTCTCTTTTTTTCTTTTTTCTTTTTTCTGTGGGGCTTTCTTTGAGGTTAGAAATCTTTTCCTAAAATATTACTATTCATGAACAAGTAATAACTAATTTGGTTGTTTTAGAATATTACTATTTATGAACAAGTAACAACTAATTTGGTTGTTTTTTAAAAAGTAATGACTATTTATTTGTTTTGATTTTGGATTGTTTATTGAAATTTTTTGTAATTTTTTTTCTTAATTCTTTGAACATTGGCTATGGTAATGATTAAATGGTCATTACAAGAATCAAGAATTGGTCACCATAAGATTCCAGAATTTTAAATCTTTGAAGGATGTACAATGTTACAAGTACACCACTTTAAGGTGAATAAGTTGGCATTGGACAAAAAATTCTTTTACATTTTTTCTATTATTGCTAGGGATCTCAATCTTGATCTCTTTTGGCTCTTGGAGCATAGCAATTCTAGTAGTGGAACTCTTCTCAAAATAATTCTATACGCATAAGATTTAGAATCCCATGAGACTACTTACATCCACAACTTCATATTATGTACTAAAAAAAGTTGTGAGAAGTTCTCAACTACTCTAATCACTTTTGTAGGACAGTCAACATACATTTTCCTTCACAAAATAAATATGCTAAAGAACAATGCAATAAAAGAACCAATACTCCTAATGGTTATCACTATGTTCAGATTAAAAAAACAAGAGCACCAATCTCTTTCTAAATGGGACTTTTCCCAATCACATCTTCCATCACCAATAAAGGTTCTTCATTTTCCACCTTTATTTTATCACTATGTTCACATTTTTTATTCAGAAGAAAAAATCATGACCTAGATATTCATAGTGAATCAAAGGGCATCAAATGAGCCTCCCAAAATGGGTTGTTACAAGTGTTACAGCAGTACATAAACTAGAATAATAAGCCAAAATGATGCAGACAGGGTTATACAAGATAAAATCTCATACTATGTCATCAAAATGATCAGTGAGTTCACAGTTTGACACATATATCAGTCTCAACCAGGAGCACAAAGGAGAAACTAGAGATGCTTATCCAAAGATGACCATCCGCCATACTAAAAGATCTCAAAGAGATACATGAAACTCGGTGCCCAAAGAAGGAGACTGAGCTCTGGCACTCGCTCTAAAAGCGCTGCATAAATCCACTCTTGCACAAAGAGTCATCAAAAAATTTAGAAAAGGAGCAGAGACCTGCGGCCAAAACTAGAGCATCTTTGGATAAGCAGTCTACTTTCTAATTGTGCTCTCTGTAGACATGACAAATGTCTAAGCTGGAAAAACACAAGATCAGAGACCTGATATTTTCACACCAATGATTCAACTCTATAGAGGATAACACTGCTTCCCAGTTGATGATAACTAAGGAGTCACCATAAATATGCTTTAGTGGTATACCCATTTCATTTGACACAAATAATAGAGTCCACAAGGCCAAGAGCTCGGCCCTTGTGTTCGTCGAGGGTCCACATCCGAGCTTGAAAGTGAGTGAATGCGAACTGCTGATGGCAATGTAAATCTCAGCCCCACCCTAAGACTCGGCAGCTGCCCCATCAAAATAACCACATGGGTACACCGAAAGTGGAGCATCTCCAATATTTCTGATTTTTACCTTTTTAACAGGAGTAGGGTAGTAATGCATAAGATACTCCAACCGATGTATGATACCTTGGACAGAGGCCGACTCATCTTCAAAAATGCCTCGATTGCGCATTTTCCATATGCTTCAGCAAACAAAAATCAGTAGGTAACTGGTATGTGTGTGCTCAGTATGCTTCGAAAACCAGAGTACCAGAAGGTCCAGCATGGTGCATCTTGCAGATGGAGGATCACAGAAGTAGATCACGCTGAGCCTGGTAAAAACTGTAGAAGTGAAGGGGCAATCAACAAAAATATGTTGTATGGTGTCCTCACCATTACAACACAACCCACATCTACTAGGTCCTATCCATCCTCTTTTGGAGAGGTTATCCTAGGTCAAGATTCTATTATTTATCACCAACCAGATGAAACACTTGATTTTCTAGGGAAACTGACAGTGCCATAATAGAACAACAAATTTATCCCTGAAAGGAACTAGTAGAGTTTTTAACATTAAATCGTAAACCAGTGCAGCAGTTACCTTACCATCTTTCTTATTGTGTGTCCATTGTAGTTTATCAGCAAAGAGCTTAAGTCTGATACCTCCATACTCAAGACCGGCAATATAACTATTCCAAGCAGTTGTCCAAGCACTGCCCAAATCTAGGTCTTCGGCAGATAACCAATAGTTTCCAAAATATACTGAAAGATTACAGGCTTGCTGAAGGGTAGTAATGCCATAATCCTGAAGATAGTCAATCAGGTCAAGAGGGAGGAAGGGACAAGAAATCGATCCAATTATAAGAGTCGACCCAATGTGAATGCTCATACCGTTTCCAACGTGCCATCCCAAACTCTCCCCTGCCATGAAAGAGTATTGAGAAAACCATTCCAAAAAATGGAGGTTCCCCTGACATAGAAGTGCTTTTTTCTGAGCCAAACGTCCACTGACTGGTTCTTCAAGTACTTAGTCGAAACAACTTGTGTCCATAAGCTAGTCCCACTAAGGACCATCCTCATACTTTTAAGTCTCAGGGATACACTAAACCATTCAAAGTTCTTTATGCCCCAGCCCCCGCATTCCAGTGGTCTGGAGAGACTCTGGCAGTGCGAAAGATGGTAGCGATGCCTTTCCCCTGTGGAGCTCCATAAAAAAGCAAAAATCAACTTTTTAGCTTGTTGAGAATGATTTTAGGAACAGGTGCCAGAGCAAATCAGTACACAAGCATATTGGAGAGTACAACACAAATGAGAACGAGCTTGCCCCCAAGTGAGAGTTGTTTATGCACCCAGTGATGAATCCTTCTTTCAAAATTATTGATCAACCAATGGCAATCTCTTACCTCATATCCCAGTGGCTTGATAAAGTAGCCAAGGTACTTAAAACCCATCTGAATATGATGTTCCTTATAAGGCAAAATATGTTGAATGTTGTGCAAGACCCTCATCTCCAATTCATTAAAGAGAAATCCCGACTTCTCAATACTGATGCACATACCTGATGCAAAATAGAAAGTATCCAGAATGACTTCAAAATCCATCCATTCCTCCAGGGTACCCAATCCAAAGAGCACAACATCATCTACAAAAAGGTGAGTCAGATACATGGAGACCGATATCTTGATTCCCCGAATCTTTCCCTTTTCCTTAGCATCTTTTATCAGCAGACTGAGACCCTCAATAACAAGGATGAACAGGAGGGGGGATAAAGGACATCCTTGCCTAATACCCCTAGAAGCAGTGAAGAAACGTGAGGGTGTGCCATTTACCAGAATAACAAATTTTGCAGAGGTTAAACAACCCATTATCCAATTGACACCCCCTAGAGGAACACCTATCTGCAGCAGAATGAGTCTTAAATATGACCAATTGACTATGTCAAATGCTTTTACTAGATCCAGTTTTAAAACCAAGGCCCTACTCTTTTTAGTCTTTAAAGTATGTAAAGCTTCTTGAGTGATACCAATAGGCTCAACAATCTGCTTGTTCCTAAGAAACCCAAACTCTTCAGGTGAAATTGACTTGTCAAGGAAAGGTTTTAACCTGAGTGCTGCTATTTTGGCGACAAGCTTGTAAACCAGGTTGCATAAGGATATTGGTTTGAAATCAACAAAGGAAAGGGGTTTCTCTTTTTTAGGGATCAAGGATATAAAAGTAGGGTTCAATGAGTCATCCACCCTCCCAAAGACCCTAGATGACTCAACGGCTGGAAGGAGATCACCCCCCACTAAATCAAAGAACCCAAGAAAAAATTCAACGGGCCATCCATAAGGCCCTAGGCTCTTGTCCTTCTTAAAAGACTTCAGGACCCCTCAATTTCAGCAAGAGTAATCTCAATAGAGAAAAATTCAGCCTCCTCATCTGTAATGAAAGCTGGAAAGAGTTGAATGACCTTCAATTGATCTACAATATGGTTTGCAAATCATCCCTAAATATCTCAGAGAAGTGTCTGATGCCCAAATTTTTAAACTTTTCCTCATTTTCCACCCAGACATCCTCCTCATTCTTTAGAGCCCAGATAGAGTTGTGATTCTTGTGAGCAGAGGTAATTGTGTGAAAATACTTAGTATTAGCATCTCCCAACTCAGCCCACTTGGACCTGCTTTTTAGCTTCCAAGTCAAGATTTCATGTGTAGTCAGCTGATACTTTCTACCTCTAAGAACCCTCAGAGATTCCATATCATCCAAAGAAATTATACCAAAGGGTGGCAAGAAACAAGCAGTGAATTGATTTTACAGTCCACCTCCAAAAATTCTCTTTTCATTTTCGATGCTCTTGACTGAGTCCAAGCTTTTACACGTTGTTTTAGACACCTGAATTTATGAGCCAAGCCACTCATATTATCCATTTGTGGATCTGACAACCCGGAGTTCTAGCAAAATTTTACTAAATGACAGAAATCATCCTCCAAGAACCAGGCTCAATTAAATTTAAAGGGGTAGTTATGAGCTGTGGCCGAGCCATTCCAATCCAGACATATCGGGAAATGGTTCGAAACATCCGAGGGCGCCGACCACACTCTATGCTTGAATAAACATGTGACCACAAACAAAGATATCAAGAATCTGTCGAGTCTTTTATTGATACCTTCATCACCAGCCATGACGTTTTTCCACGTAGGCCCTGCATAAGGAGGGGCCAGATCAACTAGATCATTGTCAGCTATAAGATGTGTGAAGTAAAGGGAAAGTGGGCCCAAAAGGGATTTTTAACCCCAAATCTCAGCCACACTAGTAGTGAAATTTAGATCCCCTGCTAGAATCAGGTTTGGTAATCGAAGTAAGCCACTAGCAATCACCCTATTCCAGAAAGATTCCTGATTCCTATAAGGCCCATAGAAATTAAGTATGGAAATGGTAGTAGATGAGTCCCTAAATCTAGCTTTTACTAGGATTCCTAGCACTATTTCAAAAGCCTTACATTGCACCAAGAGAGGGTTCCATCCAGTTAGCAGACCACTCGAAAGGCCAACCGCATCAGTGGCACAAAATTCCCATCCAGGCAAGAGCTTGGAGAAATCCAAAAGGGATGGATAGTTACTACGCATGGTTTCTTGTATCAAAATCATGTCAAGGGACAAAGAAAGGAGAAGAGCACAGAGGGTTCTTTGTTTGGCTAACCCACCGAAGCCACACACATTAAGTGATATAATCCGCATCAAGAACCACCAAGTGTAGGTGACAGTACTCTAAGTACCCTGGAATGAGAATTTGTATAAATTCTAACCGCATTCTTAATTCTAATTGACAACAGAGTATAGGGAGGAGCATCTGTGCCCGACACAACATCCCCCAGAGGCTTCTTCTTCGGCTTTCTAATCGTCACATTTTCAAAACGTATAGAGTCCAGGGGCAAGGTGGACGGGGACACACGAGACTTTGCAAAGAAAATCGATAGGATTTTCAAAAGTGTCGGGTCAAATAAAGTGGGAGCAAAGACTGGACTGGAAGGTGAGGATGTTAAAAGATCAGGGGATCCCTGGATAACCAAGGGAGGAAAGTCCTCAGGGGAGAATAAAGGAGTCTCATCCTTCGGAGAGGGTACCTCAGATACAAATAAACCAAGATCCCCCAAAGAGTGGTGTGAAGATAGCCAAGGAGAAGAAGTGGAGGGAACCTCCTGGGAATTCGGTTGTGCCAGAACAGGAAAAGCTACAACCCTCGAGGTCTTTGTCAAGGACGCATAAGCCTCAATGTCCTAAATGAATTGAAGCTCCTTATTTGTAACATCATTAAATAAGGATATAGATTGTGAGTACTTACCAGTGGAGGGGCAATGTGGTATGATAGGAGCCGATGTTTGTAATGCCGGACCATGAAATGTTGGAGAGGGTGTCCCTTCCGAAAGACAAGAGAGATCAGGTCCATGGAGGAGCAACGGACATGATCGATGCAGGTTCCCCACAGCATGACACCTGTTGCATCTGAAAGGTACATTAAGATAGTCGAGCTTTTGGAAAATAAGACGATTATTGCATAGGATCTACACCTCCACAGGAAAACCCTTAGTGATGTCAAGTTCAACCAGAAATTTTTCTTTCCGTTTGTCAAAAATCGATTGGAAATCATCTTCGACCGCCACAAACCGCCCAATGGTATTAGCCAGTCCTTCCAAGAAATCCCTACTCCATAGTGGAAAGGGAAGCACATGGAGTAGCATCCACATGTGTCTTTTAACCACCGTCTCCTGTAATGGATCAAAAGCCACATGCCACCAGTTCAGCACTAAGGATCCTTTTTCTATTTTCCATAGAGTGTCTAGAATGAGCGTAACATGCTCCTCCTCCAAAAAGACAAAAACCAACCACCCCTTTGCAAGTAGGCTAATAGTCTGAATGTAGGTGAGCAAAGGCTTCCAATGGAGCGACGCCCACTCAAACCAGTCCTTTTTCCTCATACTATAATACTCCAATCTTCCTATCAAGGCCCTGTTGCAGAGGGCGTCGACCCTATCCATCAATATATCACGGCCAAGCACATAACGTATACGACCTTCCTGTTCTTTAATGGCCTTGCTATGACGCTTAGAGCGAGCATTTGACGAATCCTCTCGTAATATAGTGAACTCTTCCCGTGACTCGGGGTCAAATTTCCTAGACACCTGATGGGCCATCGAGGCCCCAAAACCAGATAGAGAGGCCTAAACCGTGTCAGGAAAAACCCCTCCGGTTCCCTGTGAAAGAGGCTAAAAGACAAAAAGCCATCGAGAGTTCCCAGGGAAAAAATCACCACAGAAAGCCTAGAGACCGCAGACAGACTTCATAGTACACTTTACCATAGTCATAAAAGAAGGGACTAAATCCCTAGACCGACGATAAGGGAATCCAACCAAAAATGGTAAGAGTAAGTCGAGATAACCGCAAGACAAACCACAACAGAAAGTAACAAAATGAAATGACACGAGAAAACCCCAAAAAACAAGAGCACCAATCTCTTTCTAAATGGGCCTTCCCATTCTCATATTCCATCACCAATAAAGGTTCTTCATTGTCGACCTTTATTGTATTTTGTATGCTAACTCTTTCTTAATCCTCCATAAAAGGTAGTTGGAAGTGATAAATCATCATATACATGGTTTATCTCACTAATTCCTTGTAAATGTTGAATCACTTCCCACTACCTTACTTGGTCAACTCATCATGTACATGTTCCAACTCAAATGAATATGTAATACACTCCAAGTAATCACATGTCTTATGATCACTTGAAGTGCACAATCCAATCAGGCTAAGATCATCCTCGAAATATTATCTTGGTATCCATAATAATAATAATGTCTCATGATGTATGTAATATCAAATAAGTCAACAATCTATAGCTAGGTGAATAAAGGAGGAATGCTGCAAAATAGGGTGTTGCAAGTCTTTCCCCTAAAAGAATGGCATCTCCCTCGAGTCGAATTGTCTACAAATAAATAAGGATAATTTCCTTTAATATTATACTCTAATTCCCATGAGAAATCCTCATCCGAGTATTGTTACCAATGATCTTTGACCTAGTCAATAATTTTGCTTTGTGGATGTTACAACTTCTTACCTAGTTCCTATGATCATTAGGAGTTTGTTATGGAACTCCATAGTGTCCTTCATGAGGTACACACCTCTCAAGTAATGATACATTAAATACATTATGAATAGTGGTGCCCTAGTGAATATGATTGATCCTCCTATGAGGGGCCATAGTTAGAGATATACAACATTAGGTTATTTAGCTATTTAGTTAAGATATTCATCTCATTCCATCCTTGAGTTGCATGCACTAGCATAATGTTATTATTTTACATTAGTACATTAGTTTATTAGTTTATGAGAGCTAGCTAATTAAATTGTAGACTCATTGTAAGAATACAAGAGTGATCTTTTTCCAAATGTATGGAATTATGCTTTCCATTCTAATCTATCTTAATGGTTGGGCTTTATGGATCAATTACACTTGTTTCCTCTTATCTATCATATTTTCTAATTTCTTCAAGCAACTTCAACAATTTTTGTCTTTGATTTTTTTTCTATTGATAGGGAAATTGTTTCTTATGATATGGTATCAAAGCAATGAGGTCTATACTTACTCCTCCAAGATCTCTTGGCCCAGTTCCCACCCAAAAAATCTAATGTTTTGGGTTCCTTGAGGATTTCCCTCCACACCAACAATAGTCTATTTAGATAGTTCTCTTGGCCCTTAGCTCCACCCAACAAACTCAAATTGATCTCACCTCTTTATTTATTTGGTCCCTTAGGCTTTGGGCCCACCCAAATATGCACTATGTTGTTTTAGTTTTTTGGAGGCTACCCTCTCACCCCACATCAATCTTGGCTACATATCCTTCTCCCCATCTCATCTTCAATATCATAGACTTCTAACACTTCTTAACTTTCAAATTACTCTTGGTGATTCTTCAAATATCCTTCATCTCTCAATACAAGTGTTCTTAACAACAAAATGTTTTCATCTCCCAAGATGTTTTTCCTAGGGCTTCCTTGGCACCAACCTTACATGTTATCTCTCCTTTTCCTAGTTATGTTTAATCTTAATGCCATATTGGAATATTGATCTTGTTGTTTATAATTCTCTTATCTCTTATCGTCATTTCTCCCTCTTCATCATCATCTTTTTCCCATGCTACACTAGATCTTCTACAGATAATCCACTAATCACACATGCTCTCCTTTTCTAGTATGAAATAATAATTTCCCTTCCCTAGTATAATACAAGCTTTGTTGGTTATAAAACAAGTGATTTATTCATATTCTTAGTTTTTTTCTTTTAAATTTTTTTTTTTTATATGGGTTCTTGGGTTATTTATCTAGCCCATATCAATATAACATTTCTTATTAAAGTTTATATAGAGGACAATGCAAATATGTCAATTTATATTAGTGACTTCCTAAAAGATTTCAATATGGTCACCATCTCCTAAACTCTATAGGGCATAGGTGTTGTGACCAAATATGCTTTGTATTCTTGTTGTTGCTGAGTATCTCAATCCTATTAGATCACTCTGTGTTCAATCCTAGGTCAAACTAGCTATAAAATATCTTTCACTTAACTGATTGTTGTGTTGCGCTATGGTCATAGTTTGTTCTACTAGGTTTTGAATCGAAAGAAAGCAATAATGAAATTTTGATGTACCATTTCATTTTCAAATGAAAAGAATGAATTATTTTTACATCTAAGCATTGAAGGGTTCACTATCTCATAGCCCTTCAAAGTGAAATGGGACCCTACCCTTCAAATTTGATCCTTGGTTGGAGAACATTAGACTGTTATTCCAATTGTGCAGTTAAAGGTACAAAAGGGGCACTCCTGGCACTGATCCCAACACTTGTGAGGCCCCAACCACCACCCCGTGTCGTTAGACTGCACCCCACCCAAAACTGTTATTTTCTATATGTAAAATGCATATTAATATGTATTTATTTTATATAAATTTTATTTTCTTTTCCTTTCAATATTTTCTTAATAAAATTTTAGTTTTCTCAAAAAACACCCTAAAGACAGGGCTCAATTAAATCATTGACTGAAATATAAATGCATTTAAAACCTGAACAAATAATATTATAAAGAGCTTTAGAGCTTATGAAAATACATTAAATTGAGAAGGACCCATTAAATAAAAAAAACCAGTATTCCATTTTTTTGCAGCTTTCTCTTCTTTGATTAAAGGGATGTTATTAATGCATTTACTTGGCTTCTAACCAAGGATACTGAGTAGTAGAGGTAATCAAAACTATCTCCTCTTAGTTATGTGGGGGCTAGAATCTATTGTTGAGGGCCTAAATTTATCGAAATGTAAGTCCCCCTCCCTTTATTTCCCCATTAAGAGAACGCTAGTGTTAGGATGTCAAGTTATGGATGGTATAATTAATCAATCGACCCATCCCTTCCATTGATGTCGAGATAGCCGAAAGTAAGGTGGTCGGATGGTGTGTTGTCTACATCACGCTAGATCAATAAATCTAATAGTCATTGTTTTCTAAAATTTTACAGAAGAATGGCGACATTGCAAAGCAAAATATGTTACCCATATTTTCAGAAACTTGCTAAAAAGGGCAGGGTTCCACTCTAATTGGCGAGCAAAATCAGAAAGCAGAGTAAAGAAACAAAAGCTCCATGTTATTCAATGTCTAGACATGTGTGGCATGCAATGTTATGGACAACTATACCCTATGGAATTCCATTCCTACCAAAACCATTTGTACGCCCAACGCCATATAGAGCTTTTATCGATTGTGAATTGTCATCTTCATTAAATTCATCTTGTTCATTTTCATCCCATCGGGTGGTCTTGTACAAGCATAGCTCCATCTTAAAAGGGGATCTACCAAGCGACGAGAGGAATTCAAATATATCGAGGTGTAAACCCCTTTTTAGAGTGTAAACATTGAGGAAGATTTTTAATTTATCTAATTTGTGTACTTTTATATATACGTCATTGTAAATGTTTTAAATTTAATTTGAGCCGACATATTATCTTTTATAATATTTTATTAGTTTTTTAAAAGGACACGTGTAAGCTCTAGGATGAGCACAGAAAGAATTACACATATCCCCCTACAGGGTTGTAGAACGCACCTCTTCAGCGCAAATATATGCCATAAAGTATCAACTAGCATGCCCTTAACATAGCTCCCAGTCCATTGGATAACTGCATGCATGCATCATTTTATTAGTAATATCTTAATTATATACACAACAATCTTATTTCAATAAACCCCAATGATTCCACTGGCCAAAGACACCCGAGATTAGGATTGGCATGACATTGTTTAATTCCACTTCTTGTTATCTTGTCTGTCACTACTACTTCATGCATACCACTTATTGTTCTTACTACCTCATGCAATAACACTTGAGTTGTTTTTATTATTTTGTATATTTCATAAGTTTACATCTCAGTATCACTTACTGTGATGCCAACTGCATGCAATACCACTTACCGTGAAATAATACAATATGGTTTGTTTAAACACACTTAAAACATAGATGTTCTAAAAATTATGCAAATATAATTACACCTATAGGTGTTTATATCTTAGAATTTCAAGTGTACTAGCATCTATGCTTTTCCTAGATTGCAGGAGGATGAGACAAGTGTATTATCCATATTGATTCTATGGCAGTCATTCCAAATTTGAAATAAACAATTGTATATATAATATATATATATTAGTTGATGTATGGATAATGTGAAGTTCGTAGAAGACAACCCATTTAACTAGAAGAAGGTGAGAACAAGTAACATATTTAACATATTCATGGCACTTCACTTGTGGCTTATCAGTGTTCACCGGCCATAAGTTAAGTGGTTGTTCTAGTTAAAAATAATTGTGACCATGATACTTTTTGGGTCATTCCTCTTTCCATGATCCATAACTAATGTAAGAGTATTTCCTTGAAACAACAACATGCTACTTTACAAGAGATTCATGCGGTACACTAGTTTGTTGATATACTAGTTTCCATGTCTTTTTCAATTTAGTTTTGTTATTTTTATTTTTTTACATTTTCAATATAGACAGGTATTTTTCAGTTTAATTTTCTTATTTTTATTTTTTTCATTTTCAATATAGATAGGAAATGGTGATGTAATCATGTATGGGTATTTATAATTTTATTTTTTATTATTTATTTTTTATAACATTTTATTAATATAGAGTAGATTGTAAAAGTTGGTGTTAAATTAAATCAAACTTAATTTAGTTTTATATTTATTAAATATTTAAAAGGATATAAACATTCATGGATGTATTGTTAAGGCATTCTTTACATAAGGTGACCGGTTTGAAACTTTGTGGGTACAAACCTTACAAAAAAAAGATAAAAACATGAGATGTAAATTTATTAAAGACAAGATGTAAAATTATGAAATATACAAAATAATAATAAAAACTGAGCTATAAATTTTTAGGTGTTTAAAAGATTTAATAAGATGTAAAATTATGACATATACGAAAGAATAAAAACAACTATGATGTAAATTTTTAGTTGTTTAAAAAATGTAAGGTGAATCTAAGTATTTGTCTTGTCTTGTCTTATCTCTTTGTTATAATGTAACTTTTTATTTTGGCAGAAGCGGTTATGTTATATAAAAGCTGAAAAAGAGAAAAGTACAACTAACTGTTTTTTTACAAAACCAGTTTCTGAAAGTCTGCAACTTCTCCTACAAACAAGTTTGGAACATCCTTCAGACAGAAGAGCAACAACCTATAATCCTAAGGTGGTATAGCTGAGGATAAACAAAGATTGACCGACATCTCATTCTTATTTAAATCCATTGAATTATTAGCAGCCTTATCCACCAGATCATTTAGCTCATGGAGAATATGGAAGGACATAGAGAGATCCTTAAATCTTTTAATCATCCTAGTCAACCTCAAATTTCTACTATGACTTGCTCCATTCAACGCCTGAATTATTAACCGAGAGTCTCCAAAGACAATAGCTTCCTCAACTCCTTTTACTTTCAACTGCTTGATACTTTGCCACAGCCTGTATGCTTCAGCCATATTATTGGAATCAACTCCAATATTCCTGAAATATTCCACTTATGTTCTCCCTTCGAGACAAATAATGATCCCTCCACCTCTCGCCATCCCTGGATTCCCCTTTGAGGTGCCATCAAAGAATAATTTGAACATCTTCCTTTCTTTCAACCAATTTGCAAATTGGAATTTATCCAGTCTAATTTCCCAAATATCCAACCTCTTCGAAGTAGGATCAATTTCAATAGCAGAAGAATTGAAGGACTGCATCCACTTAATCTCATTTGCTTCAAGCTTGGATTTATTCCTAGCAATCTGATTGATTTTTAAAACCTCTCCCATAAGGGCCTGTGTTTTAGCCACTATTTTTCTTGGAATTTGATCCTTGTTTTGAAATAGCTTATGGTTACGCTCTAACCATAGATGCCAGCAGACCAGTTTTGGGAGCATCAACCAGTGTTATTTCATTCCCTATTGATTCACCAAATCGCCAGTACAATCCTTTCCCCAATTAACCAACCAATGTTGAACATTATCAGAAAATTCCACCTTTCTGAACCATGGGACGATGAGCTTATCCCATGCCTCTTTGGCGAATTGACATA
Organism: Pseudotsuga menziesii; assembly: GCA_001517045.1. Classification (NCBI taxonomy): domain Eukaryota; kingdom Viridiplantae; phylum Streptophyta; class Pinopsida; order Pinales; family Pinaceae; genus Pseudotsuga; species Pseudotsuga menziesii. The sequence goes on along the minus strand of LPNX010741080.1, from coordinate 244,611 downwards.
AGAATAATAGGTGCGCTATGGATTCATAATTGACTTGGCACAGTGGGCATCTAAATGGACCCTCTATCCCATGCTTTTGCAGGTTATCTCTCCTCAGAATCTTGCCGTGCGGCACTATCCAGTAGAAGAAATCAATTTTGGCAAAGTAGGAGCTTCCCACAGCTTCTTCCAGATTTTCGGGTTGTTGGCAACGCTTGGGACAGCCGAATACACTCTATAACCCATAGCATAGGTGTAGAGCCTCGAACTACCCCAACCACGTCGATCTTTGATGTCTCTAGCCATCGAAGTGTTGCCTAAAAGATAATCCAAGAGCTGGCGTTTCTCTCCCTCCATCTCCACCGGACACTTAGGAAGTTGCCACCTGATCCACCTATGAGGAGCTTCTAGATCCCATTGGGATATGTCCCAAATCATATTAATTCCATTTTGATCGAGCCATATTCTGAGAGCTGGGAGTGGTGGAGGTAATGGTTTCCCCGTGATTCAGTCATGCCAGAGCATAATCTCTTACCATTACCAGGCACCTAGTGCAGATCCTCCTTGAATTTTGGCAACGCCTTCTTACAGAGCGTGAATATGGGAGATCCATTGTTGCTCCTTGGAGATAATTCCAAGCACCGAAGTCTTGGACTATTGAAGTACTTGTTCCAAATCACCTTACTGCTCTAGGAGGGATTTTGGTCAACCAACGTCCACAACAGCTTATCTCCTAGAGCTAGATTTTGGAATTTCAGATCTTTGAGATTGAGGCCTCCTTCCATCTAGGACATTTTTATTTTCCTCCAGCTGACAAGGGAAAAAAATTTCCCTTCTCCGTTTTTCCCTCCTTGCCAAAGAAAGGATCTCAACATACACTCTAGCTTTGCTAAGATTTTCGTCGGAGCCAATAATATAGAGCACTGATAGAACAGATAGCTATTGAGGACCAATTTTATCTTAACCAGTTTCTCAACCAGATTTAGCCAAAAAACACCCTAGGACAAGATTTTATTTCTGAGCTTTTCAATTAATGAATTCCAGTCCGAGCACTTCGACTTATTTCTTAATATAGGAATCCCTAGATATTTAAATGAATGCCAAATAGTAGTTTCTTCAATTTCAAGAATCTGAGATAACCCAGATATCTCCCTCGGATCGAAAGTTCCAACTATAAATTGCACTCTTCCTGAGGTTTAGTTTGCTCCCCGAAGCTTGACAGAAGTGATCCAGTTCATCTTTGAACCTTTTGGCTATGATCTGACTTGCTCCTTCAAGCAGAATTGTGTCGTCTGCAAACTGGGCATGATTGATGCTTTTAGTTCCATGGGCCATACTAATGCCAATTAGATCCTGGTATTTCCTAGCTTTCTCAAGTTGGAGAATGAGAATGGATGCTTGGATTGCATAGAGCAGAGGCGATAATGGGAAGCCTTGCCTCAATCCTCTCATGGCTTGGAAGAAACTAGTCTCTCTTTCATTTATGAGAGGAGCGATCCAGGGCGTGCTGATGCAGGCTTTGACCCATCTCATGAAGCTCAAATCGAAGCCATATCTTGCCATAGCATTAAGAAGAAAGGTATGGGAGTCAATATTCACCACCGTACCTTTTTCTCCATTCTTGAGGCTGGAGTGAATTGCCTCTTAGACAAGGATAATATTATCCCAGATTCTCTTGCCTTTAACAAATCCACCTTCGTTCTCTGGAATGATACGAGGCAGAATTTCGTTTATCCTTCTAGCCATTAATTTAGTGATAATATTATACCCAATATTACACAAGGAGATTGAGCGAAATCTGACAAAGGAGCTCACGTCTTTCTCTTTGGGAATCAGAGCAAGAAAGGATGAATTGGTACTTCCACCAATTTTGTCACAGTTCTGAGATTTTTTCACCATTTTGAATAAGTCTTTCTGGACGATTTCCCTACAAGATTTGATGAAGGTCGCCTTGAAACCATTAGGACCCAGCCTTTTGTCATTTTTCATATCATGCACAACATCTTTTAGCTCTTAAATCATGATACTCTTAACTAGTCTTTCATTGTCCTTTCTTCTAATTAGTTTTGGAATTAAATCCATAATCTCTCCATCAGCAATGAGTCCGGCCTTTTCTATGTAGATATTGCTGAAGTGGCGACTAGCTTCAGATTTAATCTCTTCAAAATCACTAATTACTTTATCTTGGACGTGAATCTCCTTCACCGATTTGAAAATTTTCCTTGACTCAGCCTATTTGTGGAAGAACCTCGAGTTTCGACCTCCAGATTGGATCCAAAGACACCTAGACTTCAGCCTCCTATCTACAAGCATCGAAGAGCTCTTGCTACAATTTGATTTCTTTGCTCTGGCCCTCCTCAGTAATTTATTCAGACTCCATGGTGATCTGGTGTGTCTCAAGCATCAACACGACTTTCTATTTTTTTATACTTGGAGTTTCAAGAGGTTTTGCCCAGGCTTTGAGCACCCTCTTAGTTCTACGCAACTTTTCTTCCCAGATGAAAAATGGAGAGCCCGTGACAGGAGCAGTCCAAGCTTCAACAACAATCTTCCTGAAGTCACTATGAGAGCTCCACAGAGGACTGAAGCGAAAATAAATAGGACCAAGTTTCTGGTCTTTCCTCATCTCGACCAGGATAGGTTTATGATCTGATCTTCCAAACGCCAGGATTTTGGAGGAGGAATTCACTCCCAACAGAAGAAAGGAGTCTTGGACTAGAAAAAGATCCATCCTAGCAGTGATGTGCCCTAGCCCCAATCTTTTGTTGTTCCAAGTATACTTCCCTTTGGCTCGAATGATGTCTGATAGCCCCCAATCCAATATTAAATCATCAACATGCTCCCTGATAGGATCCCTGACCACCGAACCTCCTCTCTTTTCCTCATGATTTAAGATGATATTTAGGTCACCAACTAAGATGACATTACCCATCAGATTTATTTTTTCATCACGAATAAGATTCCAACAAATTTTATTTTCAGCATAAGTAGCTAGCACATAAACGTTGAACACTATTACCTAAGTATTAGAGTCTTTCTACAGCAATGTAGTAAGTATTCAATGCCGACTTTGCTTGATTTCACGTAGATCATATTTTTGGTCATCCCAAAGTGTACCTATTCCACCGGAGGCACCCCTTGAGTTGACTGATGTTCTTCCTCCTTTATTCCAGAAATTTACACTTACCTAGAGAAAAATATCTTTCTCCATCTTGGTCTCCTGGATCAGCATGATGTCTAGCTGGGATAGTCTTATCAAATCTTTCATTGCTTCTTCCTTGCCTTTTCTTCCTAGGTATCTACAATTCAAGGAGAGGACCTTCATTACTTACTTTTATTGGATGTGGGAATCCCATTCCGGTGTTTCCCTTGTTGCCTCGTATTTCTGGTGTTTCAGAGAAGTTTTTCCAAAGTTAATTGTGAACCTTGCAGTTTATCCTTGTAGGTGGCTTGCTCATGCACCTACTTGGTGGATCTTCTTCCTCTAGCCTTCTTCATGCTTGGGGTAGCCATATCGATTTCCCATTCCTCTTCCTCCTCTTCCTCATAATCAAATTCCTCCTCTGACCTTTCTTGATCCCCCCCTTCTTTTACTGCCTCCCCTAAATTTGAAAGGGTGTTGTTCCCAGGCAGATCTGGTAAGACAACTTATGTTTCCTGCTCCTTCTCCTCCCCATTGTTGGGTTTCTCCTTTGTACCACTAGCCCCACTCCTCTTCTCGTTGTCCTTACCTTCCAACATGGCTTTGCTATGTGCATTCCCCCCCATTATTTCCTTTGTATTTATCCAGATTTTGCTTTGGTTTTGATCTTCCTTGTTGGTTGTTATCCATCCTCTTTTTCCTGTTAGTCTTCTAGTTTATTTGGGCAGTTACGGAAGAAATGTTTGTATTCATGGCACCCTTTACATTTGAATGGGATTTGCTCGTAGTCCATCTTTTGATAGTGATACCAGTTCCCTACTGTGAGCTTGATTGCCTCCAGTAATCCGACTTCTAGATCCACCTCGACATAAATGAGAGTGTAAGCATATTGATCTTTTGGACTTTCCATATCAATATACTTTCCTAGCGTGTTCCCAATTGCTTTGAGTGAATTTGGATTCCAGCAATGCATTGGGAGGTTTGGGAGCCTGACCCAGACTGGGATAGCCTTAGGAATGTCTACCTCGGGATTGAAGTCTGGTGTCCAATTATTCAAGTAAAGGCCTCATGGGCCCATGAAATAGGTCCCATTGCGGAATATTAGATCTTTTCCCTCCTTAGCTTCGAAGTCGAATAAAAAGTAACCTCTCCCGACTGAGTAGGAAGCTACATTTTTTTAGATCAAGGGTCTCCAATTCCTCTGGACACAGTTCTCCGTGGTTTTTGGAGACGACTAGAGTCCAGTGAATTGTCCAATCAATGCCCTATCTACCAATGAGAGAGCCACCGGGATTGTGTCCTCTGGCGACAGAGCTACAACCAGAACATCCTTGATTCGTTTGAAGAACTTCGAAGGGGCTCCCTTAGAGGTCCTTTTGCCTTGTTTGGCAACAAGCTTTTCGAAAACTTTCAATAAAGAGACATTGGGCGACCCGCCCTCCTTCGTTCCCATTGGCCAACGATCTCCTTTCACTAGATTTGGCTCCCACTCAACACCATAATTTGATTCACATCCTGCATGCAAATCACATGTGTACATAGATCTGCTCCTGTTAGGGGCAAATGACGCCTTCTTGAGGATGCAATCTTGATGGGAGAGCGTTCAAACGCCTGATCGGTGTTGCATGTAGAATCAATGCAGAGTTTCTGAGTACATGCAGAGCCGACGTCGAAGGGAGATGATCTAAGATTCCAGAGTTATCGATATGTTGCACAGAGTGTCGAAGGTGTAGGGATGCATGCACGATGCTGCAAGAGCATCCTTGAAACTCTTGCTTGCAAGATGAATCTCTCACAACAAAGAATTTTGGTATAATGTAACATTAAGTATGCTTGTAAATCAAGTTTTATACTAGATTTTTGTTTTTTAATTTACATAAACATATTTGAAAATCATATATGTATGATGGTAGATATAGTTTTATAGTTTGGTTTGAGAAATTTTGTTAATTTCAATACCTTGTATTTTGTATTCTAGTTTTAACAAGCTAGGTCTCGATGAGACTTCTATGTTAACGAGATTTGTGTATAAGTATTGTTTAGCACACATTAAATTTATTATTATTATACTTTTAGTTTTTTGTATACACACATGGATGAACATTACAATATTTACCAGCACTAGGTTGTAAAATGATTCGCTTCATTTGAAAGACACACATTTATGTTACCTTTAGTCTTTTATTTTCCTTTATTTTCTGATTATTCTCAAATATTTATTTTCATTTTTTTAATATTTTTTAAATCTTCCTTGGGATGAGGTGAGAAGGGATGTGAATCCTATCACTGTCACTCTACATTCATGGTAGATGTTGGAAATATGTGAGAAGCATGTTAGGACAAACAATGGGTAATGAAAGTTCGTCATGAATTCAATTATGATGAACACCAACAAGTACAATGATAAGTGTTTTCCTCGGTTATGGAATATGGAGTTAATGGCATAAAGGTGGAGGTGCATGAGACATTGATCTTTGCAATACACTACATCTACTCTTTTGTATGTGGTCATCAAGCTCAGAAGCATGGGAGTTTTTGGTGTTGATGCTCAATATCGACATGATGTTGAAGTCTCGAAACATAATGCCAAAGATGAACCTAGTGAGATTTTTTGAGAAATCGTTATGTCTACACCATTGTTCCAAGGGTGAAATGCTTATCGCATACGTATATCGTTTCACTATTTACACTTCAATATGACCCTTACGACTAACTTTCCAAGTTGTGTCTTATGCATCGTCGTTTTTTAGTTAATTCAAGACTTAATATTTTTTCGTTTCTTGTCTATTCCATCATCATACCAAGAAGTCAATGTCATTTCATTCAACTCATCACACTGATCATGCTCATATATTCTTTTTTTTATAACTAAAACGAATATTTTTTTTGTATTGATTTTTTTTTGTTGGGCCTTCACCCAATTACATATATTCCTAGATATACAAGGAATCCAAACTACTCATTCTTGGTTAAGTACTTTTGACACCGCCCATCATTTCTATCTTATGGAATATGATGCATCAAACTAGGTCCTTCATTCAAGCTTAGCATTCCTTGAGGCAGTTGACAACCCTGGTTTGCTTTGAAGTATGCTATCTTGTTCAATTCTCGAAGATTGTGATAAGAGGTTACAGAGACACAGTCTAACAAGATGAAATTCAGCCTTTGCATAGTCATGTTCAAGCTTAGATTGTTGAACTTTGAAGCAGAATTTAAAGCTTTTATTATAATTTTTTAATCTCCAAATATTTGAAGGTTATTATGTCCAGCTTCCTTTGTGAGTTGAAAGGCTTTTAAGAGAGCAAATATTTTTGCTTGATTATTCATCATTTGTCCTAGACCCTAAATAAATCTAGCTTCTAACCTTCCTCTCAGATAGTATATCAATCCCCTGCCCCAGCTTTCCCCGAATTTCCTTTTAACGCTCCATCGAAGAAGATTGAGACTTTATTTTTTCTTTGCCACCATTCCGAAAATTCTTTTTCCGGGAGTCTCACCTACCAAATTGGTTTGATAAAAGGCATGCCAGAACCCAACTGAAGTTTGTCTGCCTGCGAAGATCCAAGCCATGTATGCTCAGCTGTGAATTTAATAAAGTCAATTTGAAATTTTTTTCCCACTAATTCCAATAGCAAAGCCTTTGCTTTTGTTGCTACAATTTATGGTTTCATGGCCTTACTGTTAAAAATCAATTCATTTCTTGCTAACCATATTTTCCACCATAAAAATTTTAGAATGGCTTGTCATATTTTCCTCCATTCGTGACGGTTTGAAAGAATTCCTGGGTACTTTGACATCCATCTTGCAAATAAACTTACAAGTTCAATATTCAAAGAAGCTGTAACTGGCAGCTCACTCATTGTATGCTTCCAAGCCTTCTGAGTAAAAATACATCCAACAAATACATGATCTGAAGTCTCTGTAGCTTGATTACATAGTCAACATCTAAACGGACCAAAAAAACACCTTCTTGACAGGTTTTCGCTCGTTAGAGCTTTATGTTGCATAAGAATCCATGTAAAAAAATTGACCTTTGGAATACTTGGATAATTCCATACTGCTTTCCAAAAATAAATGGGTTGAATTGGAATCAGGTTTGTCTGTAATACCTAGAAGCCTTTCACAGCTATATACTTCCTTGTTCTTCCCCATCCCCATGCATACTTACACATTTAGTGAAACGGAGCCAATCTAGACAAATAAACCAACAACAAGTGTTTTTGTGCGTTCAGACGATCCAAAAGTTTTGGAAATTTCCACGCTGCCCAGTTTCCATTCCTATCCCACGATAAGATATCAAAGAGTCATAAAAACCCTTTGTTGACAAGCCGGAGCTTGATCCCGGTAATGGATAAATCGGAATTTAGTGGAGCGTTTCATTTTATACTGTCATCCCACAACAGAGTTTTCCTTCCATTTCCTGGTATGTGATATAGTTTCTATTGAAAGAACTCGAATCCTTTTCTGCATAAATTCCAAGTAATAGATCCTTTTGAAGTGTTTGTTACATGTAAATTTCTTAATGTTCCTCCATTGAGATATTTTTTCCATAAAATTTGACTAACCGAGTGTTTTCTATTAGAGAAGAGTTGCCACGGAAGTTTGCCTCCCATAGAAAGATTAGCCAATCTTGGGTCTCTGATTTGTAATCCACCTTCTAGAACATGTCTTTTAACAATATCCCATTTAACCAAATGCATTCTATTATGATTTACTTTTCCGCCTCTCTAGAGGAAATCTCGGATCAACTTGGATATCTGATCCATAATTTCTTTTGGATCCAGAAGAAGAGAGGATTGGTAAATTGGGAGAGCTGATAGTATTGACTTAATCATTATAAGCTTCCATGCCTTCGATATCCAATGACCAACCCACGAGGCAATTTTTGCTTTTATCTATTTTTTTCCAGCCAGAGAGAAGGATTGTTTTGGCCCATGGTTAATGGAAGACCCAGATATTTTATCTTGTCCCATGTGTTGTATCCAACAAAGTCTAAAATGTGTGATATGTTTACAATTGTTGAGTGATCGGTGTTCCAGCCATACACTACGTACTTTCTATTGTTGATAAGAGCCCTTGAAATAAGACAAAAAAATTGCAAAATTTATTTAAAATCTCTTGCCATCCTTAGCGAAGCCCCTCCCAAAAGAAATGAATCATTCGCAAAGAGGGCATGATTTATAGAGTCTACCCCACTTGCCGACTTGATGCCCGAAATAATCCCTTCATATTTTCCTGCATATAACTTCTTGCTCAAAGTATCATCCATCATAATATACAAGAACGACGAAAACAGACCGCCCTGTCGAAGACCCCTAGCTGCTTGAAATAATTTTGTTGACCTGACATTTACTAATGGTGCTATCCAAGGTTTATCCATACAAGCTTTTATTAAATTTATAAAAGCAGAGTTGAATCCAAATGAACAGAGAACTTTGTAAAGAAAGGATAGCTTTACCTTATCAAAATCATTTGCCATATCAATTTTTATTAGCATGCCCTTCTCCTTTCTTTGAAAGCTGGAGTGCATGGCTTCCTGAACTTGAATCACATTTTCCAGAATGTGTCTCCCTCTTACAAACCCACCTTGAAGAGGTGAAATAAACTTCCCTAGAAGAGGTTTGTGCTGATTAGCTAAGAGTTTAGAAAAGATTTTATAAGATGCCTTACAAAGTGAAATATGTATGAATCAATCAAAATTAGTTTGGTTGACTTCTTTAGGAATTAATGCAAGGAAGGTGGAGTTGGTACATCCACCAACTTTGGATTTTGATTGGAATTCTTTGATCATCCTGAGTAGATATTTTCTGATTACTATCCAACAAACTCTATAAAAATGAAAAGAGAATCTATCTAGGCCTGGGGCTTTATCCAATTCCATAGACCAAATAACATCAATGATCTCTTCCTCTGTAAAAGGATTCATTAGCTCTCCATTCTCCTCCTCACTAACCAAACAAGGAATGTTGGCCAAAAATTCTGAAGTTAAATTTGTTTCAATTAAGCCATCCTCTTTAAACAGGAACTAAAAATGTGTTTCAGCCACCTGTTTTACTTGAGAAATTCCTTTGAAAGTTTCACCAGTCACTGAGGATATTTCTGAAATGTGATTTAGGGAGAGTCTGGATCTATACTATTTGTGGAAAAATGAGGTATTTTGATCTCCTAATTTCAACCAAAAGTTGTGAGACTTCAATCTCTAGTATTCTTCTTCCTGCCTAAAAGCTCAAAAGGAGTTAAACTGTGTTTTTTTCTCTCTTTCAAACATAGCAGAGGTGATTTCTTTTTCTTCCATTCCAATTGAATCTCCTCCAATTTTTTCAGAGCCTCTTTTCTATCACTGATTGGAGTTTTAAGAGATTGTTTGACCCATTCCTTTAACGCTAATTTAGTATTTTTTAGTTTTCTCTCCCACACATAATTCGGGGATCTTGTGACAGGGATATTCCACACATTATCGATCTATCCAAAGAGGACTGAAATGAAAAGGTATGGGACTGAGATCTTCTCCATCATCAATCTGCAGCAATATTGGCTTATGATTTGAAGAAAGTTTGGGAAAGGTGCCGAAGGAAATAATAATTTTCTCCTTCAAAACAGAGCTCTGAACCAAGAAACGATCCAACCTTGCTGCGATATTTGTTGCTCATGTTTGATTGTTAGTCCAGGTATATTTGCCTTTCTTAGGCTTAAAGTCTATCACATCCCATAAAAGAATGAAATTCTCCATCGATTTATGCATGGGGTTCCTCCCACAGACTCCTTTATTTATTTATTTTGGATCCAGTGTAATGTTTAGATGACCAGCCATAATAATATTTGAGAGAGCATTTGCAGCAACAAAATATTCCAGGGAATTCCAACATTATTTTTTGCCTTGAAAATTTACAAGTACATAAAGATTAAAAATAGCCAGAGAGATCTTACTTGGATTATGTCGGAGCTCAGTAAATATCCAATGTTGTGTTTCAGATGAGTTTACCATTGAAAACATTTCCTCTGTCCATAGAGTTTCTAATCCACCAGATGAACCCCGTGCACTCACAACCTTCCCTACATTCTTTTTCCAATTCTTTTTGCTTAAGGAAAGAAGAGTGTCCTCTTCTATTTTTGTCTCTTAGAGCAGAAGAACATCGGGTGAAGCCAGTTTTATAAGGTCTTTAACTGCTTCAGATTTCGAAGGATTTCCCAGCCCCCTGTAGTTCCAAGAGACAATGTTCATTATTTATTATTGACAGAAGGAAGAGGGCCTCCTTTTAAAGGTCTAGCCCAAGTATTCCTGCCAACTGACATATCTATTGTAGCTTGACTTCCTTGCATATTCAAACGTTTGACTTCTTCTTCTCGAACCTTCTTAAAAGATTTAATCCCTTTTTTTGAAGACCTCTCAAGGGATTCTTCTTCAAATGAACCAAAGACTTCAGGGTATTTTTTAAGGATTCTAATATTATATTTAAGAATATTATTATATGCAATTGTTTTGGATTGAAAAAGCATGTTTATAGATAGGTAGGCAAATATTAAATATGAAACATAAAATTAACACTGAAATGTGTAAATTTTGGTGAATATTATGATAAAAAAATATATTTTATGTAAATATAGGAGATATTAAACACTAAAAATGACTAAATAGCGAATTTATTTTTTGTAAAAAACCTTAAAAATAGCCAATTGGCGAAATTTCGCCCCTAAAAATTACCCTGAGTATAGAGTTATCCATAGGTTTCTTTTTTCCATTTCTGCATATGTGGGGGAGGACCAACCATCAAGATTACCAAGATCCTTCTCAACTGATTATTTATTTTCTTCTCTTATCAGATCTTGTGATTGTTGAACTTCACCCTCTTCAAGCACTAGGAGCACTTGTTCTTATGGATTGCTTAACACTTCAGAATTGTTTTGTGATGTGATTTCCTTCTTAGCTTTTCGAATTTCAGTCTGCTTCTGTCCAGTGGGATTACTACTCGACCCCATTTCTCACCTTCTACCCTTTCATTTATTACCCTACTTTTCTATACTTGTTTTTTGAACTTGTGTCCATTGTTCTCCCTTCTCTTTAACAGATTCTTCCTCGGCTTTCATTTTACATGATCTAGCAAAATGCTCGTAGCCATGACAATGTTTGCACTTAAAAGGAAGTTGCTCATAATCAAGCTTCTGCACATGCGACCAATATGCTACTGTCAATTTAATCGCTTCAGGAAGGCCTACCTCCAAATCAACTTCAACACATATTATGGCACAAGAATATTGTTCTCTTCTTTCATCCCTATTTATATACTTCCCCAATTTGTTACCTATAGCTTCTAAAGACTCCAAATTCTAGTAGTGAAGAGGGAGATGCGGCAACCTAACCCAAACAAGAATAGATGAAGGAACATGTTGACTCAGATCAAAGTCTGGTGTCCACTTATTCAGATACAGTCCTTGAGGACCCATTAAAAATGGCCATTTTCTAAAAAATAAATATTTGGCTTCTGAATTTTCAAATAGAAATACTTAAAATCCTTTACCTACCAGATTACTGTGAATCCCTTCCAAGATGAGGGGATTCCAATTCCTTTGGACCCACCCATCGATAGACTTGGGGGACAGACAGAGACCAGTAAAATGGCCAATAATAATGGCAATGTCCTTGATTTTAGAAAAAAGAGAGAACCCACCCTTTAGACTTTACACACATTTTTCTTCTACCCTCCCAATTCACTATTTCCAACAAATGGGACATTCCCTAACTCCCTCATTCTTATCCCCATTCTAAAAAAAGTGAAGCTTGTCCCTTGCATATTCTTCTATCACCCATATATCATTCCCTTCTCCATATATCCTAAATCCCATTAATTTTCATTCCCACTCGAAATAAATGAAACCTTTGCTGATTCGTTATATCCTAGGCCCCTTCCTAATAATAATAATAAACCTTGTATTAATCTCATTCCCCTTTGGCATTAAATTTACCCTCTTAATCTCATTACCGCAAAATATTTAGCATCACTTCATTTTCAATCCAAAAGTGAAAAAAATAAAACAATACCGATACTAACACCAATGGAAATGGGAGAATGGAATCCATGTGGCATGCAAGGAGAAGTGAAAATGCAAAACCTATGCAAATTCAATAGGCAGTGGACAGAGGTAAAGAGAGAGAGTCATTGCCAATTGTGACAAAAAAAAATTCACGCTAGCAAAGCGCATTTATCATTCCTCACAATAAAACGCAAAAAAAAGTAGGTAATGAGAAAAGGAACAGGCATACAAAAAATGGCATACAAAACAATTGTTACTCGATAGGATGAGAGGAAACAAATCAAACATTGGTGCTCATGCTAAGGAATTGTGCAATTGTTGTACCTGCAAATGAAGGAGAGTCGTTAGGTTATTTAGATGGGAAATGAATTGGCAGAATGTCGAAGTGACACATAGAGGCATTTATCCATTCCACATCTAATGTACACATGTGGAATCCATACGCCCAAAATGTACATGCACAAGCCTAAACCCTAACTCCTACAAAACGCACAGTCGTTGGGCATATCCTTCCACCTAGAACACTCTGCCAAATGATAGAGGAGGATGTTATGAGGACACCCAGTCCACGATTCAAGGAAAACCTAACCATGTTGATAGACACACTAAGAAACAATAGACTCATTTTCATCCAATACAACATAGCAGTGACACCATGGAAGGATTAAACATAAAATTTTGTTGGAGAGATCGAATGTTTGAATCCATGAAATGCAAACAAGTATGAACCTCAACATCCCTGCAATAAAAAAAACATTAAGAGGAAGATGAATGACATAGGTTGTAACGCCGACTGCTAGTCAATGAATTTGAGATTTCCCTGATCTCATTGCTCACTTATACCCTTATTCCAGTAAACCCATATTCAAGCTCACTCTATCTAGCGCTACTTGAGGAAGTGCTTCTTAGCAACAAGGTGCATCAAGATAAGTTTTAAAATTCCTTGTCAAATATTGTTGCAAATAGCATTCCTTGCACAAGATCTATTAAGAAGTTTGATGGATTCATGTAATTCTATTTAAAACTTGCTTAATGTTCACTTTCATGTATAGGCCTCACATTGCCACTATTTTGTATAGTGCTCATTAAGGGTGAATTTTGGTTATAATTCAAGAGTTTCTATAATACTGTGTGTTTTTTAAAGCAGAGATAAGCATTCATGAGACTGCAGAAACTCATAATCTGACCCAAAGTGAAAAGGATGGATGTTGATTCTTGTGACCATTAAAGGAGAAGTGAAGTGACGCTCAAGCTCTTCAAACCTTTGTGCATTTCCTCTGCATGTGAGGGTGAGCGTCGGTTACTGTAGCTCACCCTCGCTTAGACACACACGAAGAAATATTAACACCAAAAGACGCAGTGACCTTTGAACTTCTGAGGCAATTAAAACACTTTTCCTTCCTTCACAAGCTTCAAACACCTATGCAGACAACTTTTAAAATATCAACGAAGCTGCCAAAAGAGCATCTTGCACTAGAGGTAAGAAGCGGGTATTGCTAGGTTCCACTTTTCTTCATTTCCTTTCATACGCAATTATCCATGAGCCTAATAGGCGGTGATCACAAAAAAAACTATGTTTCAGGTCCATCCATTAGGGTGAAGGTAGAGTGTCCTTCCATCGAAGGTACGTTTTGTTTTTCTACATGCATTTGTACTTTCTTGTTTATATTCAAATGACTAATATATTCATTTGGCAAGTTACCATCAACACAATCTGAGCGAGGAGCACTCTTACTGTCTTGATTTCACTCAAGTGAACACATAAAAGATGAGAGCTATGTAGGGTCCCGTAAACCTCTTGTTCTCAATGGATGAACTAGATGTGATCTATTATACTAGATGACTATTAAATTTATTTACAATAATAAAAAAATTATTTGGGCATATATGCATCTTTTATCCACCCTTTTATCATCCAGCTTCGTTATTTTTTTTTTGTTTTTTTACATTTCACAAACTATACATATGTATATTTTGGACTGTAGATATTAGTTTTTTTAATTATGTTTACTAACTTGTACATAATTTTTTTTTATTTTGTGCCTTTAGTCATTAGGCATTCTAATGCTTTATTTTTCAATCTGAAGTAACTGCCATGCACAGTTTCTAATAATTTGTCATTTTAAACAAACAGTTCAAATTATTGAATTCATTTTCAGTAATCGTCCAATACACAAATGCTCCTACTTTCTAAAGCTGAAAAATACATCATTAATGGAAGTAATATTTTTAATGGCTTTAAAACTTCTGAAATTAAATAAATTGTATATTTCTTTTTGCGTATTTAAATAAACTAATTAAATTTATTTATCCATTAGGAATGTACTAATTATGGCTTCATATTTATGCTAACGACTAAATTTTACTTTTTAGAAAACTCAATAATAACTCCTTTTGTTCTTTTTGTAGATACTTTGCATTTAATTTATTTCACTTATTTACATTAGTTAGTTAATTTGGTATTTAGAAATCAAATTTAAATAAGTTAGATAGTTTCTCGTCATTCTTTCTTTTGTACTAATGCGTGTATTTATCATTAATTATTCATTTAATCACAACTATCTAATAATGTTGTATTTTAGTCATGCCCTTAGTACCATTGAACAACCTTTTAAATCCTATATATTCAAGAGATATTAACACAACCCACAATTCCATCCCCATCTTCCCCTTGAATATCCTTACAAGGGTTATTTCGGTGTTGTTGCTTGAACCGTGTCATTTTGAGCATCAACATAAATGGTGACCATACTGGGGAAATGAATATTCATGTCTTTCTTTCAATATTCATTAATTCGGTCCTTGAATTAGTCTTTGTTGAGCCATCCTTTACGAACTGTCATCACCATCCAATCATCCAATCATGACTATTATCTAGTGGCCTTGTGTCAATCCTGTCAATATGCCAAGTGTCTCAGACTATAAAAAGGGAACCTAATGTGTGGACCCTGATCTTCTTCAATTCATAGGTCTACCTCATGAGGACCCTATCTATCACATCTCAATATTTGTCAAATATTGCCATGCTAACCACATTGATGATATCCCTTTGAAAATTTGTATGTTTCCAAATATGCTTTATGGTAGGGTTTTTTATTGGCTTATATATTTACCTCACCATTCTATCTAGTGATGGAAGTGATTTTTTAACATTTTTAAGACAAATTTCGATAATTCAAATCCCTTTTGGTGTGACTTTTGCAACGAACAACATGACCCCTATTTCTGCTTGAAATCCTTGGAAGACCATTTTTTGAAATAACATGAGGATGTGCTCATTAATCCCCCTCATGATGATTATCCTCAACTTTCGATCCCCGTCACAAGATGATCATCTATACAATGGATGTCCCTAAATCAGTTGCCCCTCTTGTTCAAGGTATTCACAATTTCTTTATTTTCAAAATTCATTTCAAGCAATTCCCTAAGAATTCAATTGCCAAATAGGAATTCATATCACCTCTTCCTAACCTACAAAGTGAATCTTTAATTAAATAAAAGTCCATGTGATTTGCAATACAGTGTCTTTTTTCAAGATGAGGTCCTACTTGAAGATGAGTCATATCATTTTCAAGATGACGCCTTATTCTATAATCATATCTCTCTTGAAAATTACTCTAATAGTGATCATTAAATGGAAGAAAATAATCAATGCGAGGAGATAGTCCATCATGGTCCTGATAATTTTTTCCCTCCTCTTTTTGATCAAGGAGTTCTAGACTTAGATCATAATATGACTAATTATTTTGGTGAATCTTTCACTGTTCCATTAACTTATGATTTATATGATGAAGATGTTCATTCATTTCCAATTGTAGGCTAGGTCAATGCTTTTCATCACCCTACCCTTGAATAAAAATCTTTTGTGTTAGAGGAAATCCCTCATCCTATTCATCATGGTTTTTCTGATGCTTGGCATCTACAACATATTTCCAACTAATTCCAAGCATGATATTCATAGTTTTATTCATCAAGGAGGTGTCATCCCTCCTTGTCTTCATGCTCCATGTTTCTCCAATTCATAAAATGAACTTTTAATGGAAGACGAGGCATAAAATTTGTAGTGTGATGTCTTAGAAAATCTTAATAATTTGAAAGGGGAAATCAACTATTTTAAGGAGGTGAATCACAATGATGTTTTCCATGCCTTTTCTAATCCTGAATTTTTGAACTTGGATCATGTTGAAATTGATAATTTTGACAATTCTCTTCATGACAAATATTCTCAATTTCTTCCATCGATTGGTGACAATCTTGTTTTCCTTAATCCCACCCTTGATTCATGTGTTTGAGGGAAGTCCTTAATCGATCCATGATAGTTTCTATGATGGATTTACTGATGACAAATGTTTACTTGACAAGGAATTTAAATTTGTGCAATCCCTAAATGCAAATGAACATATAATTATTGAAAGTAACTTCTTGTCTCAAGTCAACATGCAATCTATTTACGATGAATATCTTGATTGTATCCTAGACCAACATAATCGTGAAGAAACTAATGCATATTTTATTATTGTTAATTCTGAAGAGAAAATTAAATGTAATAATGAACCATTTGTCTTCATGGATAATGATAATGACAAAGTGATCGAGGGTATAATTGAATATAACTCAACTAATGTCGATGGCCTTAAATGCTTTATTCCAAATCAATATGACATGGTCAATGGAGTAGACAATGTAATTATTGGGCTTGCGTTTAAAGATTACATGTGGGATTGAACTCATTTAGTTTTCTTTCTCTTTTAATTGTCTTAATTAGGACTAAAATTTCTTTGTACATTTTCATGATTATATTTATCTTTATTTTAGGAATTCAATGTAAAATTTCGATCAAGCTTCAAGATTTAAAAAATGATTTCCGTAGCATTTTAGACGCATTCCTATATAACAAATGACATCATGCATGCTCTATTTTTCCTCTTTAGTAGGAATAGGAATAGATTGCATTCAGGTCCTATGCCATTTTACCTTCACGCTATGCATTTGTTTTTATGTTGTCACATCATCTAGTAGTCCTTCTTTACACAGTTTGGTAGTTTCAATTGCTTAGTTAGTTTCTTTTCTACTATTTTCTTTTCACATTTTCCCAAATAATTTCTTATGAAATTTAGCGTATTTTAGTACAATGTTCCACTATGCTTTTTAACTATATTTTTTTGTCGATAAACTCTGACATGATGACGTTCAATTTGTTATACAAGAAATAATGTGACGCAAAGATTGTAGAAGTAGTGGGTATAGTTCCTAGCGATAGGCCTAGTGGTATGTTGAACTATTATTTGATTATTGTTTTGGTTTCCCAACACTTATTTCATCCCTTTGATTCATCCATTGTGGTATTCCAACATTACACTTTTCACTCCCTAGCCTTTTCAGGGATGAAAAAGAGTGCATGTACATGCTTCATGGTTGTCTTTATCTTGTCAGGAATTCATTATTGAGTCGTCTTATGTCTTTGTGTTTCATTGTTTTTTTGGTTGCGATAGATGTTGATAATCAACATCAGCATGATTCTAAAGTGTCAAAACATGACACAGAGCAGAACCTAGTGAACTTTTTTGAAGAATCATTAGGTCTACATCATCATGTCCAAGGCGAAATGCTTGTTGTGTCCATATCTCACTTCACCATTTACACTTATGTATGACCCATACAACTAAATTCCCAAGTTGTGTCTTATGCATCACTGTGTCATGGTCTAGTCAAGCCTTGGCATTTTTTCATTTCTTGTCTATTGTGTCATCATTCCAAGGAGTCAATGTCATTTCATTAAGCTTGTCACACTAACCGCACTCATGTTTTTTTTGTCAAAATCCATTGTCATTTAACCCTCTCGACAAGGTCAAAGTTTTGTCTTGACAAAGTCATTTTCATCTTGACATTGAAAATCGTCAAGTTTGCATCTTTCAATAAATTGTCGATTGCAACCGCTAGTCGTCATTCTCCTCATGCCCATGTCTAAAAATTCAAATATATTCCCCTAGCTCCTCCTAGTTTGAAAATCACCATTATCTCCTATTTTTTGAAACTTAAAAAATCATCCCTCCTTTTATTTTATTCCCAAAATCCATTAGATTGATAACACTAATGTCCTTGATTTTAGAAAAAGGAGAGAACCCCCCTCCTCCCCCTCATTTTTGACCTTACATCCAATTTTATTCTATCCTCTTCATTCATTATTTCCAAAAATTTGGATGTTCCATAACTCCCTCATTGCATTAAGCTTTACATTCTTATCTGAATTCTTAAAAAATGAACCTTGCATATTCTTTTTTATTCATTTATTATTCCATTTATCCTAAATTCCATTGATTTCCATTCCCACTTTGGAATAAATAAAAAAATTCCTATTGTGTTACATCCTAGGCCCCTTCCCAAAAATTAAAATAAATAAGAATAAGACCATAGGGACATCACATCAATCCCATTCCCCTTTGGCATTAAATTTACCCTCTCTCAATCTCATTACCACAAAATAATTACCTTCCCTTCCTTTTCAATCCAAAATAAATCAAATAAAACAATACGATACTAACACCAAAGCAAATGGGAGAATGACATCCATGTGGCATGCATAGGATAAGTGAAAACACAAACCTTATGCAAATTCAGTTGGTAGTGGACAAAGGTAAAGAGAGAGATACATTTCCAATTATGACAAAGCAAGGTTACCATTCCTCATAAATAAACGCAGAAAAAAATAGGTAATTAGAAAAGGACCAGGTGCTCGATAGGAAGAGGAAAGTACCAAGACAAGGGAAATGTTTCGAAGTTTTTTTTAAGAAACTTATTCTAAATGTGTCATTATTCCAAGAATAAACCAAGCAAAGGAGGTTGCATAGAAAATTACTTTGGATCCCCTTGGTAAAGGAACGATAACGCAGCATGAAATGGCAGGCTCTTCCCATGTCCCACTAACAGAAATATCGACCAAAACCAACTTGAGATGATTCCCAAATATGAATGGAACATTATGAATAATGATTGTCCATAAGCCACGATTTTGGTTGTGGCTTTAGTTTCATTGATGGTTAAAAAACATGTGTAGCATCCACCGGAACTCTTTTTCATATATCCATCAAGTGAAAGAAACTTTGGGCATCAACGTGATACCTCAAACATGCAAAGTAATTCTTGAGGAAGTGCTCTCTTCGTAATAAGGCACTTTTTTCTGTTTGAAAGAACTAGAGACTGCTGAGCACCTTTTTTCCTTCTACACCTGCTTCTGTGGACTGTGGATGCTACTGTGTGCATTGTGGACTGTTCATTGGACTTGGAGGGCTGATAATCTTTCGGATTTTCTCTTACATATCGAAGAACATATTTATATCCCACTTGAGCTGGGTATGCACTATACTAGCGTTTGAGAAATGGCTATCTGTTCCAGATGATTCCTATTGACATGGTCCGCAACGGTCCACAAGATTATGACTTGTTTTGATCTTGGTATTGTGCCTGGGGCTCATTCTCGTCCTCGTAATATTTGTTTTCCTGAGATGATCGTTGAAGATCGTATTGGATTCTTTGATGGGGCCGAATAGCAGTGTGGTATGTGTGGTGCTGGCATGGTTATTCAGGTTGAGGTGAATCACTCCTTTTGGCTCTGTATGAATGTCGAGAAAGGTTCCAACACTCATGCCGAGCTATTGGCTTTTGGGGGATTTTGTTATTTTCCAACCCTATGTGCTTTGTTATTAGCCTCTGAAGTTCTCACTGGCCTGCGGGCTGCTTTGTGTAGTTTCCATGGTGGCCGTGAGGGTTGTTCCTCTGCTTGCTTGCTCCAAAACTTTTGTTTAAATTTGTTTCCTGAACTCGGTCTTTGAATGCAAACCTTCGTGGTTGTGTACCATACAACACGAGTGTTTTCTTGTTTTTGTGTTTGGCTCTCGGCCTCTCCATAGCTCAGTCCTGTTCTCCTCGTGGCCTGTCACGACTTTGTGAAGCTAAAGCTTATTTGTCACTGTTGGTGCTCCACGGTCGGCGTAGGGTTTGGAAATTCTTGTGTGTACATTGCGCAACTGGTGACAGTCTCTTCGTTGCTCGAAAACTCTTTTATTTACAGGTAAAAATATCTCTGTTTTTATTATGTAAACTCTATCAAGTTATGAACACAGTTAGGGTTTTTAATGTTATTGAACTGAGCCCTAAACTAATGCTCGGTAAAAATGCTTGTACAGAAACCCGTGACAGTTCCAAGCTTCGGTGAAAGATAAACAACGACCGTCTTCAGTGGCTTGTGGCTCTAACTGGTAAGCTCTAAGTTCAAATGGGTTTTGCCCTACTTGTATTGAGGGTTGTTGAAGGAGAACTCAGTGCTTGGAAGCCTGTTTGGTCTCTTTGTTTAATAGGAGGTTTTAATAAGTTGTTTTCCAGTTTATTGTTATAAACCCTTGCTACGATGCTAGGTAAAACTGGCCTTGAGTTGTGTGATGTATTTTGGTTATGTTTTTATCCTTACGGCCTGCCAATGTAATACATTTGGTTTTTTTAAGAAGGTTTTTGACTTCGAGCTCTGTCTCGTTTTTGCAATGGTTTTTGTAATCTTGTAAACTATGATTGTGTGTAATTAGAGTCTTTCCTTCTTCAACTGTCAGTGAAGATAATTATTGTTTAAGTTAACTTTTGTAGGTAATTATTGTTAATATGAGGACTGTAGATCAGTCGTAATGTGAAATTTATAATATCAAACTTACTTGTCCAGAATATACAAGCTAGGGTTTACTGGAAATGAAACCCTTGTCTAAATATGTTCTTTGATTTATTATTACTTAGGCTCTGCTTCTTGTTACTTCGGTTTGGCTATTACAGGTGTGTGATGATGTTTTAACTTGTTAACTGTAAACTTATCTTGCTTGTTTATAAAAGATATTTGTTTTAAGAAAAGATTGTAAACAGTCTATAGTACACACTTTAATCTTCTTGTAACATTTATTTATATAATTATTAATGTAAATGGATTACAACTTAAATAAATTAATTTATAATAGATAAATAAATTGTTAGGGTTTCGACCTTGAGGTTTTTCCTTCACGGGTATAAGCATGTCTGGTAAATGTAAAATAGTTTCTAAATAGGTAAATATTTAGTTTTATATTAGTTATTGTTTATATTTACATTGTTTTTATTTACTAATCTGTCACATAGAATTTATTCAGAGTTCTCTAAAAGATAGAAAGTAAACTCTGTAACTCTATTTACTCTTTATAAATTAAGGACTTTTAACATAACCCTATCTAGTTTATATTAAATATTAGTCCAAGATTTAGTTGATATTGTTAGAAGATAAACTGTGTGGTCAGTAGCTTATTTATATACTTAACTGTATACTATCATTGTAACTCTAATGTAGTTTTACTGTTGCATTTCATTCAGTTATACTAGGTGAAAACAGTGAACACAAATAAATCATAACATTGTTTTTCCTCCATAATATTTTAACATTGAAATAAAATTATTCTGCTATCTATAGTTACACAATTCTATCTACTATTTTCATTCTCTTATCTACTTAAAGCATTCTATCTGTGCTAGAGTACGGCCTGGTTTCCAGGTGTGGAAAAACACAGTTTTTAAATGTATATTCATTCTAATAAATTATTCTCTAAATCCATTTCATTTCTATAACAATTTAATAGAAATACTAACTCAAACATTTCACAAACTGAACTGTTAACATTCACATAGCGGTTAACTAAGATTTGTTTAACTAACACAGTAAAATAAATCACTTAGAACCTGTTGAGGACAGACGACAACAATTTTAGGAGGCCATTCCTCCATGCCAATCTCTTGGAGAGCGCTCAAACAACGCTTCCTAAGGACCCCCGAGCCTATTCCTGGTCTTCTTGGCTGAGAACTGGTGGAGAATGCAAACAATAGAACCCTCTGTCAACTGACTAGTTCAATACCTCAGTAATACTCTGCTCTCAGCAGTATGATCTTCAGCTTAAAAGCTACACTAGATCAATCAGCAGTTATCCCCTCAAACACTTTCCAAATTTCACT
This sequence comes from Pseudotsuga menziesii, assembly GCA_001517045.1. Classification (NCBI taxonomy): domain Eukaryota; kingdom Viridiplantae; phylum Streptophyta; class Pinopsida; order Pinales; family Pinaceae; genus Pseudotsuga; species Pseudotsuga menziesii. Next base: position 222,449 of record LPNX010741080.1, on the reverse strand, counting down.
TCCATTGAATTTCTCTGAAGTACATTCATTCAACCTGAATGATCACTTCTCTAGAATGAGCAGCCTCAGCTCTCTTCAATGTGAATTTTTATAAAGATTGCCTAGGTATTTTAGGTCAGTTTTCATTAATTGAGCCACCTGCTCTGATTCCGCTTTCTTGGAGAATCATGACCACAAATGTAGGGAGTTGCCACCTGCAGCAGTTGGAAGTGGTTTGAGGATGCTGCCACATGTCAGTTTGTTCTCCACCCAGTCTCCTCCACCAATTTGACCAGTAAACACTCTTTTAACAACTCTCATAAAGCTATTGTCTCCTCATGTATTTATTTATAATAAAATATTCAGAATTTACATAAATTATCCTTGACCCCACTGGGTCATCAATTACAACTTAGCATAAAATTTAACATATTGTTCCTCAATAATATAAAATTGTTTTTGCAAAATTGGGGCATGTGACATACACACCCCCTTAAATTATAACATCGTCCTTGATGTTATTTATTCTTCGTCCTCGGAATTCCCCTGAAACAGAAATGGATATGCATCTCGCATATTACTTTCCAATTCCCAGGTGGCTTCCTCTGGACTAAGGTGCTTCCATTGCACCTTCACCTAACCAATGGTGCGGTTTCGAGGTGTGATCTCTCTCTGCCCGAGGATACAGTCCGGTTCCACCAGAAAATCTCCTTCTGGTTCCACCTGTACATCATTCTAGTTAACAACATGAGTAGCATCATGAGCATATATTTTTAATACGGAAATGTGAACAAAATTATGAACCTTTAAATTCGGTGGTAATGCTAATTGATAAGCCACATGTCCGATCCTGGATAGTATTTCAAATGGACCACAGTAACGAGGTGCTAGTTTTTCCCAACTACCCAACCTCAAAGAACTCTTTTTGGGTCTCACCTTAATGAACACATGTTTAGCTACCTGAAACTCCTTAGGAGTTATTTTAAGGTCTGCTCGACTTTTCTGTCGATCTTGCGCAATTTTTAGATTACCTTGTATCTGCTTTACAATTTCTTCCATTTCTTTCAATAGTTAAAGACCTAATACTAATTTGTCCACCGGATTACTCCATGAGATAGGAGTGCTACACTTCCTTCCATACAAGATTTCAAAAGGACTAAATCTAGCTGAAGCTTGATAATTATTATTATAAGCAAATTCCACCAGATGCAAATAATCCTCCAATTCACCTGGCTGATCCTTTTATACATTCTCAGTAAATATTCCAGTGCTTGGTTTACTCTTTCAGTTTGTCCATCAGTTTGAGGATGGAACGAAGTACTAAAATTTAGTGTAGTGTTTAATCCTTTAAACAGAGATTCCAAAAGTTACTTGTAAATTTAGGGTCTCTATCTGAGATTATAACTTTCGGTATCCCATGCAGTTAGAAAATTTTCTTTAAAAAGATATCAGCTATGTTTGCAGCTTTATATGTAGTTTTAACAGGTATAAAGTGGGCTACTTTACTCAATTTGTCAACTACTACCGTTCTAGAATCATTTAAATTCTGATTTTTAGGCAGTCCAGTAACAAAATCTAGACTAATTATCTCCCATTTCCAACTAGGAATGGGAAATGGCTGAAGTAATCTAGCTGGGTGTTGATCCTAAGTAAACAAGTTACAATATTATAAAAAAGAATGTTTTAGGGGAGGGAAAGAAGAGTGATCTCATATTATTCAAGAGACAAACCAAAATATACAAAGGTATACATGAGTCTTTAGTGAGGTGTCTCCATCACTATCCTAGATTGTCCATGCATGGACCAATAACATGACTTCTTTCCTGAACTTACTCAAATGAAGAGTAAAAGGGATTAAGTATAATTATCCCCTCTAACTCTCGGGAACAAGGATGGCTCAAAAAAAATGGGAGACTAAGGGAAGGGTATTGTAAAATGTTGAAATAATGTAACTGCGGAAGATATTCCATTGTACTTATTATTATATTATTCTTGTTCCCCCCTTCTGTATATGTTGTTCCTCCGATTAGGGATGTTATTGATGTAATTGGTCATGTAAAGTCTTGAGGTAAAAACTTCGTTGTAAGTCAGGTCAATAATACCCAGAAAAAGAATTACTAAAATGTATTTTTGTATCTTTTAATACAAGTCGGACATGTTGGGAAGGTGAAGTCAGTCATGTTCGGTTATTAGAATTCCTATCTAATGTGTATAAATAGATGAGGCACCCTCTTAATTTGGACATAGTCACAACTCAAGTAGGTTCCCTAGAGAGAGAAAGAGGAGTCCATCTAGAGGAGAAGAAGTGGAATATCTTAGTCTTTTGGTCTTACACTATACTTGGTTGGATTCTATATCGAGGAAGTTTTGTTGAATTTTATTCCCCACAAGGTTTTCCCAGGAAAAATATTTATGTCTTCTTTTTCTTTTTGTGCTTGTCATTCTTTCAGTGATCTTCTTCTTAGTGGCCATAAAAAATTTAAAAATCTAACATGGTATTGGAGCCAACCTGAAAGAAGACATTGTGCAACAGTTTTTTCGTGGTACAAGAAGCTAGGGTTTTTTTTTCTTCTAGGAAGCTCCCTCATTAGATCAGCTAAAAAATATGAACATTTCAACTAGCCCTAGGAGTGCACATCTTTCTTTGGTGGCAGCATTAAATTCTAAAGACTTTCCATTTTTTACCTGGCACTACAGCCGAGAGGAAGTAAGGCATCTGATTTTTTAGGGATCCATTCACAAATTCAAGAAAAGCAATATATACTCTAGCTCTTCTTGGGGAGGCACATATTTTACACCATTCAGCCTTAAAATTGATCACTACTGAAAAAATAGGGTTTTACCATCAAACCCTGTTAAGTTTTCTATGTTGTCATAACTTAAGTTCTAACTTGATTAACGTTTAATACATTTTCATAATAACAACATAAATAGGATCAATGAATGAAACATATTCACAAGGTACACATAAATTTACCCTAGGAAACCCTAAAGGGAAAAACCCAACAAAACTTCCTCAATATAGATTACTAGTATGCAATGACCAAAGAATAACATCTCATCAAGTGAGAGACCAAACCCCAAACATAAGAGACAAAAACACCAAATACATTGGTCCTCCTCCTTCTCTATCTCTCTTTCTTTCTCCCTCTTGTGCAATACAAGTATGAGTGCATGTGTATAAAAGAGGGTGGGTGCCTCCCCATTTATTCTAAACTTCTCAACTGACTTTTACCCTAACTAGGCTGACCTACCTAACTAGAAGGGTGACTTACCTAGGTAAACTTCACAATAATGATTGTATTCCTCTTTTTTGGGTGCTATTGACTCGACTTACAATCAATGTTTTACCTCATGACATTTACATGAACTTTTACATCAGTAACATCTCCCAAAGGATGAATAATAATAATGTGAAGTACAAGTAGAATATTCTTTGAAGTTACATTATTTCAACACTCCCCCTTAACGAGAAGGGTATTCTACTGATAGTTACAACAAGTGGTGTGGCTTAACACAACATCATCGGAAGGAGAGAGGAGGCATCATCAACATCATATTTTGGAACATTGTCTAGTACATATATAGATCATCGAAATTTTTGAACAACATGATCATCTTCAACACGGAGCTGGAGTATCAACATCTTCAGTACAAAGCTGAAGTATCATCACCAACATCTCCAGTACATAGCTGAAGTATCATCATCAACATCTTCAGTACAGAGTTGAAGTATCATCATTTGAAACATGGAATTGGGGCATCATCATCTGCAGCATGGAACTGGAACATCATTAGTAGCATGGAGATGAAGCATCATCATCTGCAATATCGAACTAAAGCATGATCTGCAACATGGAGTTGGAATATCATCATCATCTTTTGGAACATCATCACATGCAATAAGGAACTGAAACATCAGCAGCAGTATGGAGTTGGAGCATCATCATCTATAGTATGGAACTGTAACATCATATGTAGCATGGATATGGAGCATCATCATCTGTTGGACCATCATCATATGCATAAAAACTTATATAGCACTAATATCGATAGCACGAGGCTTCCTCGTCAAAATAAGGCTGGAATAACAAAAACAATGACAAAATGAGGTCGTATCATCAGCATAAATCTGGAATAACAACAACAACATGTGACATCATCATCAATAACTTAAGGCTGGAGTAACATCATCTATGGCAGGTATAACAACAACCAACATGATACTTCCTTTCGGAATTACGGGATCATGGAAAACACATATGTGGTACTTATACAATCCTTCCTTTTGGAATTACGGGATCAAGTCTTTGCGGAGCTACCAATATTAATCACAACTAACACATTCATACACAGGACGATCCTTCCTTTCGAAATTATGGGATCAAGTCTTCTTACTAACATTCTGGTCAATCCTTCCTTTCGAAATTACGGGATCAAGTCAACCACTAACATCCTGAACGATCATTCCTTTCAGAATTACAAGATCAAGTCCACTACTATCAACTTGGGCGATCCTTCCTTTCGAAATTACAGGATCAAGTCCACTACTAAAATTATGGACAATCCTTCCTTTCAGAATTACGAGATCAAGTCCACCACTAACATCCTGAACGATCATTCCTTTCAGAATTACGAGATCAAGTCCACTACTATCAACCTGGGCGATCCTTCCTTTCGAAATTACAGGATCAAGTCCACTACTAAAATTATGGACAATCCTTCCTTTCAGAATGACAAGAGAAATTCCACTACTAACATCCTGGATGATCCTTCATTTCAGAATTATCGGATCAAGTCCACTACTAACATCCTGGACGATCCTTCATTTCGGAATTACAGGATCATGTCCATCAATCATAATCATTTAATATGATCCTTCCTTTCGAAATTACGGGATCAAGTCTAAGGTTGGTTAGTCCCAACATCTTGGACAATCCTTCCTTTCGAAATCACGGGATCAAGTCCATCCACATCAACATTTAAGATGATCCTTCCTTTCGGAATTATGGGATCAAGTCTAAGGATGGTTAGTCCTTCCACATCAACATATTGGATGATCCTTCCTTTTGAAATTATGGGATCCAGTCCAATAAGATCAATATTCAAAATTATCCTTCCTTTCAAAATTACGGGATCAATTCTAAGGATGATCAATCACAACATCATAATCTTGGACAATCCTTCCTTTCATAATTACAAGATCCACTCCAACAAGATCAATATTTAAGATGGTCCTTCCTTTCAAAATTATGGGATCAAGTCTAAGGATGCTCAATCCCAACATCATCATCTTGGACAATCCTTCCTTTTGGAATTACGATATCAAGTCCAACTATATCAACATTTAATACAATCCTTCCTTTTGGAATTACGGGATCCATTCCAACAAGATCAACAATTAAGATGATCCTTCCTTTTGGAATTACAGGATCCAGTCCAACAAGATCAACATTTAAGATGATCCTTCCTTTCGTAATTATAGGATAAATTCTAAGGATGATCAATCCCAACATCATCAGCTTGGATGATCCTTCCTTTCGGAATTACGGGATCCAGTACAACAAGATCAATATTTAAGACAATCCTTCCTTTCGGAATTTCGGGATCAAGTCTAAGGATGATCAATCCCAACATCATAATCTTGGATGATCCTTCCTTTCAGAATTACAGGATCTAGTCCAACAATATCAACAATTAAGACGACCCTTCCTTTCGGAATTACGGGATCAAGTCTAAGGATGATCAATCCTAACATCATCATCTTGGACGATCCTTCCTTTCTAAATTACAGGATCTAGTCCAACAAGATCAAAATTTAATATGATCCTTCCTTTTGGAATTATAGGATCAAGTCTAAGGGTGATCAATCCCAACAGAGCTACATGTTGTGATCAAGATTCCATAATATCAATACAATTCCCCCTTTCGAGGGAAGTCCTTATAGACAACACCAAGCTTGTATCGAAAGTGTTTAAACTTCACACGAGGCAGAGACTTAGTCAATATATCTGCAACCTGCTCGTATGTGCTCAATTGGAGCTTTATATCTCCCTTATGCACCATGTCACGAATGTAGAAGTAACATATTTCTATGTGCTTTGTCTTATCATGGAACATTGGGTTTTCTATCATCTTCATGCAACTTTGGTTATCACATAGAATCATGATAACATCCATCTCCAGATCAAATAGATATGATAACAACATACAAAGCCATATGGATTCACAACTAGTGGAACATGTTGCAATATATTCTGCTTCTAAAGTGTTGAGAGCAACACTGGACTGCTTCCTACTTGTCCATGAGATCATGTATGACCCTAGACTAAAACATTCTTGTGAAGTGATCTTTCTAACTGAGACACTTCCTACCCAACCTGAATCTGTATAACCATATACTCTGAAGTCATGATCTCTAGTATAAATGAGACCATAGTTTATCGTACCTTTTAGGTACCTCATCACATGCTTTGCAACTACCAAGCGAACATTTTTGGGTTCAACCAGATACTGACTCAAAGTGTTCACAACAAAGCATATATCTGGCCGAGTATTCATCAGATACATTAATGAACCAATGATCTGTCTGTATGGTGTCACATCCACTAATTCTGATGGAGCATCAACCAACAACTTCAAGTGTGTATCCATTGGTGTGGCCATGTCTTTAGATTCCAACATGTCAAACCTTTTCAGGATTTCCATTGCATACTTCCCTTTGTTAAGGAATATTCCTTCTGGGCTTTGCCATACTTCAATACCTAGAAAACAATGCATCAAGCAAAGTTCTTTCATTTCAAATTTTGCAGTGAGATTCTTCTTAAACTCTTATATTTACTTCTCATTACCTTTCAAGAATAAGTCACCCACATACAACAATAATATGATAGGTTCATTATCCATAACCTTGAAGTAAAGGTTAGGATCAACTTTACTTTTGGTAAATCCCAATCTCGTCAAAAAACTATCGATTCTTCCATACCAAACTCTTGGAGCTTTCTTCAGTCCATACAGATCCTTCTTCAATTTATAGACATGTGTTCCTATGTATTCAACTTCAAAACCTTGTGGTTGTTCCATGTACACTTCTTCTTCAATAACACCATTTAGAAAGGTTGTTTTCACATCCATCTAGTGTAACTTCCATTCTGTCTTGGTTGCTAGTGCCATGATGGTTTCGATAGAAGTGTACCTTTCTACATGAGAAAATGTTTCTTCATAATTGATTCCTTCCTTTTGAGAGAATTCACAGGCCACAAATATGGCTTTTAACTGGAAATATGTCTTATCTTATCACAACGGTAACATTGATAAGAGGATAAATCTTTCTACTTGTAATCTCCCTTTTTATTCTTTTGAAACTTCTTAGGGGAATAATATCCTTTATGAGTTTCATTCTTGAAATGATGATTTCCTTTTTCTTCTTCTAGTATGAGTAGCTAGAGCATGGTCATCATCTCTAAGTAGTGTTTCTTGGTTAGCTACTCTAGCTTCTTCTCGTACACATTATTCCCATAGGATATCAAATTTTAGGCTTTCCTTCCTTGCACATATTGTCTGGATGAAGGATTCCCATGGTCTATTAAGACCATTGAGAGCATTCTTTACTAGTTCAATTTCGTCAATCTTGTCTTCAATTGCTTCTAGTTGTTCTTTGAATTGAGAGACCCTTGTGAAGTATTCATGGATAGATTCACCCTAGCTCATCTTTGTAATTTTGAGTTGGGATCTCAACTTCATTTTTCGGTTGATGTTTCTTCCTTCATACATTCTTGATAGGGCATCAAACATCTCCTTTGGTGTATCCTTAGAGGATACTTGAGGAATCAAGTGATCCTTGATTGAATCAGTTTTGATCCTCTTGGCTCTAATCATGTCTTTCTTGTACTTTTATTTTGCTTCATATTCCTTGGGCTCTGACACAAATCCATTGATAAACTTTGCAAGATAATTATCTTCTAGAATAAGTATTATTATGTATTTGCAAGCACATAAGTTTTCTATGCCTTCCAACTTGTCATAAAGCTTAGTACTTGGAGACATCTTGTCTCGGTGATCAGAAAATGACAAAAAAAAATATCAAAAATGAAAACTGTACTCACCAAAATAGTCTCTTAACTGAGGAGAGTATGATGGTACAGTCAATTTCTGAAGAATCTGAAATCTAACCCTTGAAATTGGACTTGCAAGATCCTGGAGAAGGAGAGAGAGATTTACCTTATGAAAGATGATCTTTTCAGGCTGGCTCTAATATCATGTTAAGTTTTCTATGTTGTCATGTCTTAATTCCTAAATTTATTAGCATTTTATACATTTTCATAATAACAACATAAAGAGGATCACTGAAAGAAACACAAACAAAAGGTACACAACAATTTACCCTGGGAAACCCTAAATGAAAAAACCCGGTAAAACTTTCTCAATATAGATTACCATTATACAATGACCAAAGAATAAGGTCTCATCAAGTGAGAGACCAAACCCCAAGTATAAGAGCCAAAAAAACCAAAGACATTGGTCCTCCTCCTTCTTTCTCTCTCTTGTGCAATAACAAGTGTGAGTGAGTGTGTATAAATGAGGGAGGGTGCCTCCATATTTATACTAAACTTCCCAACTGACCTTTTCCCTAACTAATCTGACTTACCTAACTAGCAGGTCCGACCTACCTAGGTAAACTTCATAATAATAATTATATTTGTCTTTTCTAGGTGCTATTTACCTGACTTACAACCGAGGGTTTACCTCATGACATTGCATGGCCTTTTACATTAGTAACATCTCTTGAAGGAGGAATAACAATGATGTGAAGTACAACTAGAATATTCTTCGAAGTTACATTATTTCAACAAACCCTAGGCCATCCTAAAGGAGGTTCTAGAAGCATTCCTCAAATTGGTAAGTACCATCTTCGACATTCCATTTGAGGTTCTCATTCTTTGAAAATGACAAACAAAAACAAGCTTGATGAAAATATTGAAGGAGCATAAAACTCTAGAGCATGGAAGTAAAAAATCATGCTCATCTTAAAAAATCATGCTACATCAAAGAATAGGTCAAGGATCTAGAGGGAGATGAAGCAAAGACCAAGCACAAGAAGGAAATGATCAAATCGAAAAAGATCATAGATGACTCCATCAAGGATCATTTGATTCCTCAAGTATCATAAAAGAATACTCCAAAAGAAATGTTCGATGCTCTAACAGTTCTATTTGAAGGAAAGAATATAAACAGAATAATGACCTTGAGAAATCAAATCAAGGGAGTGAAGATTCAAAAGGGAGAAACTATGTAGTCATACTTCACAAGAGTGTCTCAGATCAAAGAAAAAATGGAGGCTATCGGTGACATGGTGGATGAATCAAAAGTTGTGATGACCACCATGAATGGTCTTCTAAGGGATCGAGATCCTTTCATCAGAGGAATATGTGCTAGAAGAAAGCTCACCAAGTTCAACAAACTTTGGGAAGAGTGTTTATAGGTAGAAGGAAGGATAGACAATAGAGAAGAAAAGATAAATGATGATGAATATCAAGCCTTGGAAGCTCATGCAAAGAAAGGATCAAACAAGAGAAAGGTCTATGATGATTCTCCCAAAAGAAATCAGAAGTTTCAAAGGAACTCAAGACCCAAAAAATACTTCTCATCCTTTGAAATATTCACATGCCACAAGATGGAACACATTGCAAGAAATTGTCCACTCAAAGAAGATCAACTCAAGAATAAGTTCCACAATCATGCAGTTTAAGAAAATGAACCGATTGAAGAAAGGAACAATGAAGATGAAAACTCAACTAAAGAATATGTTTTGATATCAACTCTTACTGTATCCGTCTCACTTGTAAGTGACACTTGGCTCATAAATAGGGGATCTTCCAGACATATGACATGATATAAAGACTATTTTCAATTCCTTGTCCATAAAGACTCTCCCTACAAAGTAAAACTTGGAGATGACTATCAATATCCCATCAAAGGAATGGGATAATATTTTTACAAGTTGAACTCAGGAAAGTCTATGAAGATGAAGGAGGTCTTATATATCCCAAGATTGAAGAATAATCTAATTTCCATTTAAGCCCTAGATAAGAAGGGCTTCAGAATTGCTTTTGTATATGGAGAAGTCCTTATGTGGCCAAAATGAAAGACAATAAATTATGTCAGTTGTGATTGGTGAAGAAGAAGGAATACTTTACAAGCCAAAAGGACATACAGACTCAACCTTAACAACAAGTACAATCAACCCATGTGAACTATGGCATAGAATACTTGCTCATGTGAACTACAAAGCACTACCAATTGTGAGCAAGGTTGTCACAGGTTTACCAAAGATTCAAGTCAATCAAGAAGGAGTTTGCAAAGGATGTGATTAAGGGGATAGCACCAAGAACCCATCTCCAAGAAGCAACAATAAAGCAAAAGGAATCTTGGACATTGTTCATTCAGATGTATGTGGTCCAATTTTATCCACTTCAATAAGCAGGTATGTTTATTATGTTTCTTTTATAGATGACTTCCTGCAATACTTGGATTTCCTTCTTCAAAGAAAAAGATGAAGTATTTAAAAGATTCAAAGAATTCAAGGATCTCATGGAAATTTTATCTGAAAAATAAGATCAATACCATCACATATGATAATGGAGGGGAATTGACTTCAAATGAATTCAAATATTTTTGCAAAGAATATTGGATTAAGAGGGAGCTCAACACACCCTACAATCTTTAACAGAATGGAGTAGTAGAAAGAAAGAATAGAACCATTATGAAATCTGTGAAATCCATGATTCATGACCAGGTGTCATACTGTGAAACGGCACTTCTCCGTCGGAGTATTGACATTGAATGCGCCGGTACACAAAAGGAAAAAATGGATAGAAGTTGCCCAAAACTTATAGATGAACATGTTCCTTGTTACATCTTAGTCCTTCTAGTCTTGCCCATGTTTTTCATTGATCTTAAGTTGTAATTGTGACTATTGACATTGCAGCTCACGAGTCATTTGTGGGTAGCCACATATGCAACCTATGGTTACATGATCACACTATGCATTTGCGGGTTCCCTTCATAGAATTTGTGGCTCATTCGCGACTTGCCATTATTCATACCCACAATTACATTAAGCCAAAAATTAAAAATTAAAACAGGATAAATCAGGGACATTTAGGTTCGTAATCATAACGTCCCCAACCTCCCTAACTTTCTCAACCTTCGTAACTCCCCATGATCACCAAGTATAAATAGAAGGGAGAGGCTAAGGTTGAAGCTCCATCGGAAGAGAGAAAGGTTATGCTGGAGGAATACCCTTGGAGATTTGGAGCAGTAGAACTCAGTTCCTTGGCTAGTAGAGGAGGACTTGTATCAGATATAGGTTGTATCTTTCACTACTACTTATCAATAAAGAGAGATTTTCTTCCACAATTGGTGTATTAATGTTATTATGTGTTAATATTAATGAATTAAGGAATCTATCTCTTTTGTAGGTGTGGTTCATCCTGGAGCATTCTGGAGCATTTGGAGTGAAGGTTCAAAGGTAGGACCAACCTTCATAAATAAGGTGATTTAGCTTTATGCTCTATTTCTCTCTCAAATTTATAGATAGTTGTATGTCTGCAATTTTGATATATGTGTGTTGGTGCCCCAAAACCTTAGGTCATTAGGTAGATTTTCCTTGAACAACAGAACTAGCGACTCCATTGGGGATTCTAACCTATTTTGGGTCTATTCTCTAGGTTTTTTCTGTCCAATTTGCTATGTTTGTTTATGTTAGTGTATTTGCTATGTTTTACTTTCAGTTTGCATTTTTTGTGTTTAGGTTCCCTATGGCTATCATTTTTTTCTTTTGAAATTTTTTTGCTATTACCGAGGGTTGCTAGTACATACAGTCTTTATTTCCTGTTACATTCATGGGTTGATTGTATATACAGTCGCGGTCCATTCATGGGCTGTTTAAGTAATAGTCATGATTTCCTGTAGGGTTAGGTCAGTTTTCTAGGGTTTTTTCTGAATTCAGCATTTTGACTCCTCAGACCTCTGTAGGGTTGCACTTTTGCTGTTAGTAGATTCATTTCAATTTTACTTGTTGATCAAATGTTCTTTGGGTGAGTTAGGTCTGGATCCTTATGTGTAAGTGTGTTAGGTATTTCCTTCTTGGTGGTGTAGTTCAAGTGATGGTGTCTTTATAGCTTACTGGTGTCTATCAGTCCTTTTTAAACATTGATTTTCCTTTGATTGGTATTGTAGTGGTATAGGTTAGTCACTTTTACCAACTTTTGATATATTTGTCTTTCCAAGTCAATAGTTTTGTCCAAGTTAGGGTCTGAGTCATCTTTGCTCTGTTGGTTTAAGAGTGTTACTGTAAAGATGTGACTATTATCACTTGCATTTATACATGTTCAGTTTTCTTAACTTAATTAGGTGCATTTAATTGCATGAAAGAAAAAAAGGTAGTTTTTAGTTGCATAGATAGTCCTAGTCTAGACTCTTTGCATTAATTGTTTTTCCATTATTTTCAGAACACCAAAAATATAAAAGTCTTGTATTTTCCAGAATTGTTTTAAAAGTTTCATTAGTTTCAATAAAAAGAAAAAGGAAAAAAGAGCATTTTTATTTGCATTTATTTTGAATTTTTTTACATCACATTTGCTTTCACATGTTGAGTCCAAACACCATTGAGTCCCACTTCGCCACCTCTGAGTAATAAAGCCTTAAAAGGAACGTTTAATATAAAACTTATTAGTAATCTTTCTTTTTATAGGTTCGATCATCAACTAGCTTAGGCTAGGTTCTTGGACTAGGATATTTTAACTATCCAAGAACACTTTGATTTCAGGCATAGTGGCTCATCTTTAGATAAATCCACTGTTACAAGGGATAATACGGAAATCTCCTCTAACACAGGAGTCAAGCATGAGGCTGCATGAGAGCTTGGTTGCGCAGATAACCCTCTAATACCTCGTTTGATCATAAACCATGATTGTGGTGCGTACGGGGGTTCTATAAATATCACTTCTTGGGCCCCATGAGGTGTCTATATTGTTAGAATTTTGGGCTTAGCTACCATGCCCATGCACATCAGTCAGACCAGCGACTATTCCGCTAGAATCTCGTTGTAGATTTGGTAGCCTTATTTTCCAGACATTAGGTTCTTACACAGGTGGCATTGGAAGGCTATTTCCCGTGTTCCTAGGGTAGACTTGGAAGGTAACCTCGGTTGGTAATTTGGCAGGGTGGTTGGGTGATTCCAATGCTTACACCTAGAAAACTATTCACGATACGCCAAGTAACTACTCTTTGATATTCACTGGTTAAATCTAGGCGCTAATCATCCCAAACTTTCCTTTGGAAGGTGTATCTTTTACCTCCTGTGGTTGTGATACTTAGGATTTTTTTTAGTGTATTCCCTTTGGTTTGCTTGTGTCTTAGTTAGACATTTTAGGTGTGTGAGTCAATTGTTTATCTATGGAGGACCATCCTCTCCGTAGTTCTAGAAGGTTGCAAAACCTTCCTCCATCTTTAACAGTGGAGCCTCCACCTCCACCTCAAAGGAAGAGACTTGACACAAACGCTTCTTTTGAACCAACCGGTGTTAGCGAAGTTCCAGGTGAACTGGAACTTAGAATTACTCAAGAATAAATCCCACCAGTAAAGATAGAAGACTTGAAGGCTGACAAGTTTGCAAGAAATTACAATACACCTCTAACTGATTTGAATGACCTTGTAATAGTCCAAGTCCTTCCTTTCAGTTCACTTGTGTATGGTGTTTCTTTGAGTCCATATATGTCTAGTACAGGAGAATGCTTGTCTACCCCTACCTCATCCATGTTAGCTGGTGGAGTCTCACCTACCCCAGTGAGTGCTCCAAGACCTAGTGCATACACTGCACCTCTTTATCCAAGTGCTCGAGTGGTTAATCCCTCGACACCTTCTAATGTTATAGGTCAGTCTAGTGGGGTAGTAACTAGGATTCCCAGTGTACCTTATACTTCTTCTCCTTTCATCCAGAGTGCTCAAAGTGGTCCAAGAGGGTCCACTTATTTTGTCAAGGTATTTCCATGGAATGGAGGTCATATTCCTCCATCCACACCTTATGTAGGTCCCTCGCCTACTTATGTGGGTATGTTGTCTAGGATCCAAAATGCCTTCACGGGTTATAGTTTTCAGACCTCTAGTCATGTTTCGACCGCTCTGTTTGGTAGCTCTCCCTTTTCACTATTCAATGGGGGAATCTTTACTCCTACCTTTCAAACTCTATTTTTGGCTGGAGCAGGACAAACCACCTATCACACACCACAAGTCAGTAATCCTATGGCTTTCGGGTGGAACTCGTTTCAGAATAGTTCTACAACATCATAGCCGGTGGCTGGGGGAAACCCCACCTTTTCTTTTAGGATCCCTGGGGAAGGTACTTCCACACCCCATACTCCTCAATATCAAACCCCGACTAGGCCAAAAATTCCTTTCTTGGAAACTTTAAACTTTCCACATTTGTCTAAAGTAATAAATGACCTTGTGCACCATAATGTGGCATGGCCACCTATACCCATCAAACTACCCTCAGACATCCCAAAGTTTGAAGGAAAAACTGGTGATGATCTAGGTGGTCACATCACCACATTTCACCTCTGGTGCTCTTCCAACTCACTGAACGATGACTCCGTTCAGTTGAGCCTATTTCAAATAACGTTAACTAATGTTGCGGCTAAATGGTATATCAAACTGTCATTAGCTGCATATGATAGCTTCCTTGACTTAGCAATCATGTTCTTAAATCATTTTCAACTTCATGTTTAGTATGATGCCGGTACAAACTTGTTTTCAACTTTTTGACAAAACAAGGCCACACACATATCCAAGCATATTCAAGAGTTGCGAAGGAGAAAGAGGCTTATCAAACCCAACATTCCTCCCAATTTCTTATTGGAGTGGTTCTTGAAATATTTACTACGTTATATTTATAAGGACGTGTCCACATTAGGGGTTACCATAGAGGAATAAGAAATCCTCAGGGCCCAGTAGCTAGATCTAATCTATGCTCAGTCTGGGATTCTATATGAAATCATCCTTGAGGCGTCGAGGTATACGAATGATCTGGAGAAACCCATGTCAATGGTGTGGTTGGTTCAGTAAGTTCAACCACTGTAGAATCACTGGCTAAGCAACTCCATGAGTTGTCAGTGAAACAGACTGCAGCGGAGGCAACCACTCCCTCACCGCAAAATGCTAATGTCTATTCTACATAGTTTTCCCAAAAGGGAAATTAGCATCTCAATGGGAAAAATAACAAAGGGAAGAAGGGTGAGGAGAAACAAAACAAACCAAAACCCATGAATAATGTTGAGGTGGGTAAGAAAGACAAGAAGGTTAAATTTCCTTGCAAGTTGTGCCAAGGATACCATCTTACTTATAAATGCCCCTTAATGGATCAAGCACAAAAGTTGCTTAAGCAACAACAACCTACTATCCTAAAGGATCCCTTTCCCCAAGGATAGAATGTAGCTTCTACTTCAAAAGATGTCATGGGCACACCTAGTGCTCCTACTAACCACAATTATATCCATATGGTTTGATCCAGTACTTTCCTACAAACAAGAAACAAAAATTATGAATCGGAGGCTCAGGATAAAGGTAAGTATACTTTTGAAACTTCATCCCCTCTAACCATTGAGAAACTGACTAAACCTATGCCCAAGATATTGAAAGGTGTCTTCAAGAAGACATTACACAACTCTAATGTCAGGTTTTCTTCTAACTACTCTATGGTAGAATACTTATCTCAAACGCCTTGTGCGATGTCGGCATTGGAAGTGCTAGAGAGTTTCCCTTCTCAAAGGGATGCACTCTTAGCTTCCATAGGTAGTATGGACTCAATCCTGCTAGCCAAATTTAATATTTCTTTTGTTAAGTTATGCCTGCCATACCATGTGGCCTTTTCAATCAATGTTGTCCATGGAGACAAAACCATTGGATGAACCGTGGTTGATTAAAGTGATTCCACGTGTGTCATGTCAATGTCTTGTTGGAAATATTTGGGATCCCCATAGTTGGTCCCAACAAACACTTTACTTACTTATTTCTACATAAGGTCTTTTTGTCTGCATGGTATCCTCCCAGCTTTCAAAATAAAGTTAACAGGGAAAGCGGTTTTGTTGAATTTGAAATGATTGATGCTCCATTGTACTATAATCTACTTTTGGGGAGAAGTTTGACTCATGCCATGTGTGCTATTCCCTCATCTGTTTTTCGAGTCTTAGTGTTTTCACATGAAGGGAAGCTGGTTACAGTTGACGAGATTAGTTTTACTCGGAAGGGCCATTTGAAAACTAATGAGTCCACAGTACCATTGATCGATCAGTCAGAACC
This sequence comes from Pseudotsuga menziesii, assembly GCA_001517045.1. Taxonomy (NCBI): domain Eukaryota; kingdom Viridiplantae; phylum Streptophyta; class Pinopsida; order Pinales; family Pinaceae; genus Pseudotsuga; species Pseudotsuga menziesii. Next base: position 206,111 of record LPNX010741080.1, on the reverse strand, counting down.
GACTAATGAAATCTTGGAAGTTGGAATGTATACATCACTGGTGGGAACATTCGATATACCAGCTCATATTAACTACTTAGGTCCAACGATTGTTGGGAAGTTTATCGCTACGGTTGCCAATAGAACTGAACCTTGGGTCCTCCCTTCACGAAAAGGGCCTCAAGTTCCCTTATCAACAGTGAAAGAAACTTATCAAGCTATATCTAATGTTGTTGTTGATTCCATTGCGGCTCCTCCTCCAGTCTTAGAGGAGTCTGATGAAGCCTATCTGCTCGCCTGGGCGGAGAACTCCACATATTCCTATGATTTCTTGGATATGGTTTTGCCATCTAATGAAGCCATTGTGAAAGCCATGATTGGACCATAAAATATTTGTGAAGATCTTTGCCACAAGTCCTTCTTCCTTCCAGAATTAAGAAAGATTGAGAATTCAAAGTTCCATGTGAGACTGGAAAAAGGTGTTGATCTGTCGATTAATCATTTCCCTTGTTGGAATATTGGACAATAGTGAGAGGGGGGGGGTGAATCAGTATTGATAACTTTTAACAATTTAAACCACTTTTAATTAATTCATTAACACATAATATCGAACTGAACACAGAACACAAATTTATCGTGGAATCCAAATTGGGTAAACCACCAATACTTCCTATTACTGCAAAATTGTATTTACAAATAGTTTATGCCTACTACTACAAACAAGGATGGTGCTACACCCTATTTACCAGCAACTACTGGAAGGAGGCTACGACCCCCTGTTTTATCAGCTACTACTGAAAAGATGCTATGACACCCTGTTTACCAGCTTCAACTAGAAGGAGGCTACAACCCCCTGTAGGCTTGTTTCCTGCCCTAGCGCCACCCTACCACCCTAATATGATAATTTAGTCTTCCAGATTTTCAACTGTTACTTGGTTTTTGACTTCATGAATTTGGACAACAAAGACATCTTCTTTCTTCTTCATAATTATTATTATTATTTTTTTAAGTAAGAAAGAGATTCTATTATAGTACAAAAATTTACAAGGATAAGCTGATCCAAAGGTCGATGGAGCTTGACCTTCAGCCCAAAAAAAGACCAGACTTAGAAATGTCTGTCTCTGCTGACCTAACCATGAAAAAGATCAGGCTTGAAGATGCCTAATTCTTCTGACAACCCAAAAAATGGTGTCTTACATCTCTATATCCCAAAAAGAACCATTACGACCTATTAAACAAAAAAGAACCTTTCGAGAACAGAAAAGAGCCTTTACGGCCTGAAAACCAAATACATAGACATACAAGTAAACCAATTAATTGAAAATAGACCAGAGCAGGGGGGACATCTGCATTCCAAACGTAGAGCAACACATCAAAGAATAGCACAGAGGCCTCTAGCTTCCAGCCTCACTAGGACTATGAAGAGGACGCTCCTCTCGGGGAGGATGCATGGCAGAGGCTGGAGGGTTGGCCAAAGTTTTCCCTGGGTTCGATGATTCGGCATCAGGATTTCCCAGCATATTTTGAGCAATATGTTCCAGAAGGCGGAACCCCGCCGCACTTTACTATTGACCTCTGCAAATGGTATCCATGGCCTCGCAGATGCCCTTAGCCGTTTGGATTTTGGCTTGGATGTCATGGGCTAACAGTATTCATGCAGACCAAAATGGATTGAGGTGTAGTGAGAAACCCATAAGCATTTCGAACTCCCTAAGGAGATCAATCTCCATAATTGCAATAAACGCCTTGACGACTGTGGGTGTTTCAGACATGTACTAGTATCCCTAGTTAAAGGGAGAAGCCTCCGGAATGCCCCTGTCTTGGGGCATTGATTCCTCCTCAACACCAGTAATAGCTTCACTATGGTTACCCCCTCAATTAGGGCCTTGGGCTCTGGACCGAGCCCTCCATAACCTTGGCATGGTGCAGTCTCTCTGGCAGACAGAAGATATCAACAGAAGGGAATAAAAGAACTTGGATATGTTCATGGCCTCCGATGGACTAAGATAAATAGGGCTATCTGCTGCCGACGATAACCTCCTGCAACCATCATCCTTTACTCTCCCTGATCCTGCCATAATGCCCTGCCACTTTCCACGCTCGGGCCGATCTCTCATCTTTTGTGAGCGATTCACGACCTTAAGTTTTACAGCATGCCAGAGAATACGGTTCTCTGTCATAGATATCAATCTATCATAATCTATGGAAGGTACAGTACCTGCACTTCTAACCTCCCTCATTCCCACGGATCTAGCTTTAAGACGGCCCTCACATTGCATATAAATTCGTTCTCTCCTTCCATGCTTGGGTTCCACGTGCTCCGTACCCGAGCTGCGAGTAGGGCGGAGAAAATCGAGAAAGAACCACGTGTTAAGATAGACATGATCGTGGGCTGAGACAGGCCTTGGCGTACCCCAGCTGGTGATCGAAAACTCACTTGTCTTGCCACTATTATCGACTAGACTTTGGTGGGCCCTCCCATGATGTCGACACGTCGTCTTCATGCTTCCCCTTAGAACGAAGCCATCTGTTATTCGCATGCGGAATGTGGAGCGCTTTTCCTTGCGTCATCATCCACCAGCTTGGAGCAACTACTCCAGATTTGTTGGGTTTTTTCGTCATCCTCCTTTGTCTCTGCATGGAAAGAATACTCACTCTCCACTCCTGCATTAGCCATGGAATCCACCACCTTGTTTCCTTCCTGTTTGACATGCGTTAGGAAGAAAGCTTCCTCTCCTATGGGGATCTGCATAAGGGCATTTAACCTACTCTCCCATCTCTAGTTTTTGGAAACTTGGGACGTGAGGGATCCTGCTTGGAGTCTGCGTGCAATGTTAATTATGATCTGGGAATCGCCTTCCACCACCAAAGGGTATTTTCCCGTTTGATTTTCCCAGATTAGGCCAATGATTAAACCTTCTAGCTTAGCCATGTTGTTCATGTTTGACCCTATAGTGACCCCATAACAGACTGAGGATGCTTCCCCTCGTGTTTCAAATAACACCTCCATATCCAACTGGTCCTGGATTTCCTTTGGTCGCACCGTCTACATTGAGTTTGAAGGTTCCTGCTGGAGGGGGACTCCAAAACAGTGGGCTACAGACTTGCACCAGATGCAAACAAGCAATCGAATTGTCTGGATGTATTTCTTCTAACCCAAAAGCTTGCATAATACTACGTTCATTTCTTTCCGCTGCAAATTCTTCGTGCAACCAAGATTGCAATGTTATAGTTTCTTTCATATGGGTTTCAATGGAATTCCATATTTCTTCGGGTTTCCTTGCTTTGTTCTCGAATGTTTGTTTATTTCTAGTTTTCCAGACTTCCCAAATCATAAAGCCAGGTAAAAGTTCCCACAATCGATTCACAATTTTGTTTTTGAAACTGTTGATGGGCCAATCAGCAATTGTGATATTCGGTCGTCCCCTGTGTCTGTGATCTTTTCTAAAGATTGTCGCCCCTTTCTCCCATAAGGAATTAGCAATCCTGCATTCATCCAATAGGTGATTAATAGACTTGTCCTTCTCCTCGCACATGCAGTAGCAAGATGGCCCATGAAAACCTATGACCTGAAGGTTATCCCAAGTTAGGATACGTCGCTTTATGACCAGCCAGCAAAAGACAGTGATTTTAGGCCACCACCCTCCCTTCCATATTTTAATCCATTTGGCTTCTGGGACAATGTTTAGGGTTTCAGTTAACAAACCTAGAGCTTCTTTTGGATTGAAGTTGCCTAAGGTTGAATACCCCCATCTTAGCTTGTTAGGGTCCTCACTCTTGGAGAGCTCCACTAAGAAATTTTCAATATCTTCCCCTGGTGCTTTGTCCTGCCACCATCGCTTTTCCTTCCATCTTCTGACTCTCTAGTCTGCATTGTTGTTATCCCAGAACTCCGCCACCTTAACCATGGAATTGTTTTGAAGGAAGAAGCATAAGAGAGGTGTGTCTTCCCCACATGTAATAGCGGGTTCTTGGTTCATAGCTTAACTTGTTAATATTGCATTTTGGCCGTTCTGAGCTTCCCAAAAGCTGTGTTTTTGCACCAGAACTATGTTTTCCTGGGCGGTCTTCCATATACTAGATCCTGGGAGATCTTCACCGAACCTTACTAGGGAGTGTTGTGGCCAATGTGGCGCATATTTCAAATTCCATAGTTTGGCCCAAGGCTCGTCGTTGTAGTTCACCCATCTCCACCAGATTTTTGCAGTCATAACTTTGTTATTATCCAAAGGGTCTCTTAGGCCCAAACCCCCCATACCCTTCGAGGTGCATATGGTTTTCCAATTCACTAGAGGCCATTTTCTATTGTCTTTCATTCCCCCCAGAGGAAATGCCTCTGGATATTCCTGATTTGTTTGATGATGGATTTCGGGGCAGCCAGAACTGAGAAAAGATACATGGGCATAGCCTGCAATACCGATTTCACCATGATAAGTCTACTCGGAAAATTAATATCTCTGAAGGTCCATAGACTGAGCTTTTTGTTAATTCTATCCAACAGTTCTTTCCAAGAGACCTGTTTGATAGTTGACTCTACCATTGGAGCTCCAAGATACTTAGAGGGAAATCTTCCTTCTGAAAAATCCAGGATCCTTAGGATGTTTCTCTTGGTAATCCTGGGGGTGTTGAAGAAATAGGTCTGAGATTTCTCCTTGTTGATTTCAAGGCCACTAACATCAAGAAATAGATTCAGACAATATTTTATACCCCTGGTTTCGTGCACTGAGGATGGGCCCATTAGCATATTGTCATCCACGAACTGTTGGTGGGTTTGGGGATCCATACCTTCTGTTAGGGACAAACCATGGATTTTATTCTCCGCTCTCCTATTCTTGAGTAGTCTTCCAAGCCCTTCAGCTGCAATAATGAAGAGGAAAGGAGAAAGGGGATCTCCCTGTCTTATTCCTCTGGTTTCATTGAAGGGGCTTGAGGGAGAGCCATTGACCAAAATGGGAAAAAAAGCAGAGGAAACCATATTCATAATCCATTTAGTCCAATCTTCCGCAAATGCAAACGCTATTAAAATGCCATCCAAAAATTTCCAGTTCAATTTATCGTAGGCTTTAGAGAGATCAAGTTTCAGAAGCATACCTGAAGTCCTGGTTGCTTTGAGAGAGTGGATAGTTTCATGGACTAAAATTATGCCATCCAAGATTTGTCTTCCTTCCACGAACCCAGCTTGCTCCAGAGAAATGATAAGAGGTAGGATGGTTTTTAAACGATTAGCTATTACCTTAGAGATGATTTTATAGATAACATTGCACAGGGAAATCGGTCTTATTTTTCTAGGGTCTTTGGTTCCACTTTATTTTGGGACGAGAGCCAAGAAAGTCGAATTGAAAGCTTTGAGATTGGTCCCCGATTTCCTAGAATCTTCCACCATGGAAACTATTTCTTCTTTCAGCTAGTCCCAGCCGACATGGAAAAAATTAGTAGTAAATCCATCTAGGCCCGGTGCTTTATCTTTGGCCATTTGATTCACCGCAATTTCTACCTCAGCCAGCTCGATAGCTTTACCGAGAATTTGGTTTTGGTCCTCCGTGATGAGCTTGGGGATGTGACTGAACACCTCTCTTTGAGCTTCTGCCCTGTCTCTATCTGGTTCCTACAGGAGATTAGCAAAGTAAGAGTTTAGGGTGTTCTCCGTATCCTCTTGGGATTCGGCAATGCTTCCATCCTCCTTCTTCAGTCTGTCCATCCTGTTTCCCTGCCTGTGTTGAATGATCGCTTTATGGAAGAAACTAGTGCTATGTTCCCCCTCTTGGAGCCATTTAATACGAGACTTTTGGCTCCAGTAGAATTCCTCTTGTCTCTCTCTTTGATTGAATTCTTTCAAGAAGGTCTTTTCCTGAAGCCTCGGTTCCTCGGTGTAACCGCTTAGCATTACTTGAGACTGAAGATGCTGGATCTTGATCTCTAAAACCTACTTTTCTTGGAATATATTTCCAAAGGATTCCTTCTTCCATTTTTTGATGCATTTTTTAAGGTGTTTAAGCTTTTGTTGGAATTGATACATGCGGGTACCCCTAATAGGGGGGGAGTTTTCCCACTAGTCTTTGAGTTTCTCCTGAAATTCTGGTTGGAGGAGCCAGAATTTTTCAAATCGAAAAGGTCTTCGGGGGTTGACTCCAGCATTGTCCCATTCCAAAGTAATGGGCCAATGGTCCAATCCTACTGCTGGAAGGACGACTGCTCTGATGTTTTCCCCCGCCATCATGACCGATTATTATAGCAAGAATCTGTCAAGTATGCAAGAAATACCTCTGTCCCCTGATTGTTTATTGTTCCATGTGAAGATACCATTGGAAGTTCTGACATCAATCAGTTCTAGATCAGAGATGGTGTTATTGAAGAGAGTGCTTGCAGAGTTTAAGCTATGAATACTACCTTTTTTTTCATCAAGGTTTCTTATCAGGTTAAAGTCACCTCCAATAATCCATGATCTGTTTTGGACTAAAGTTTTAAGGTCTGTGAGGGATTCAAAACATTCCTGCTTCTGATCTGCCCTCGAGGGGCCATAGACATTAGAGATGTATCCTCTGACTCTGGTGCCGAGAATGTGGAACTCAGCTGAGATAATACAATTGGTGGCAATAAAACCTGATAAGGTCACCACACGGGGATTCCAGAGACTTCCCAGACCCCCTGCTGCACCTCTGGCATTGATGGCTGTCGATTTGCAACCCCTTCATACTTTTTGGGTTGTATTCGCTAGTTCTTCTCCCAAGCATTTAGTTTATTGTAGGAAGATAATCCCTGATTTTTCCTTGTCGATTCTTCTTTTCAGGAGGTGCTTCTTGAGCGCACTGTTACAGCCTCTGATATTCCAGGTTGTAATTTGCATTAAGAAGGAATTAATTGGAGGGGGAAAGGGATGCATCTATAGTTAGATACTGCCCTGAATCCACCAGTTGTTCTCCTATTTCTTTAATTATATGGACATTGCTCGGTCTGCCTCTTTTATCTTTCCTTGAGTTTTTCCCTTTCCCATCTGTGACTTTGAGAGATTCAGTCACGACTCCTAGGGTATTTGCGTTCTTAGCTTGGATAATTGATTTCTCTAGAAGAGACACTTGTTGCGGGGGTATCTTTGCTGGATCTTTATCAGAGCAGGAAACTTCCATTCTATCCAGATCTAGGTCCCCTATTTCCATGTCCTCAGAAACAACTTCCCCCGATCCTAAGTCTATCTGGGGTTCCTCATGTCGGTTTAGAGGATGGCCATCTGGGGTAGTGTTCTTGGAACCATGAAGATCTATTGGTACTGGGTTCTCATCAGCTCCTTGTGTTTCATTATCCTCTTCCCCTTGTTGTTTGCTTGGAATTTTATCCTTCGTAGCTTATGTTTGTGCCCTGGTTGTTTTTATTAACTAGTCTTCCTGAAGGGTCTTGAACTGGTTCTGAATCTGCACCCTTTTGTGAACTTTCGAACTCGAAATATTTCTGGCCTGCCTCTTTTTGTTTTGAATCCTGGTGAATCCTTCTGAATCCTGAAGTTCTTGATCTTGCTTCCCTCCCGGTATCTTGTTTAGGGGGCAGTCTCTAAACAAATTCCCATGTTCATGGCATCTCCTGCATCTGAATGGGATTTGTTCATAGTCTATGGCTTGAAACCATTCCTCATCTTCCCATGTTAACTCTATTCCATCTGGTAGGTCTCTTGAAATGTCCAGGTAGATGCAGATCCTAGCAAACGAGATGTATTTCCTCTGTCTAGTTTGTTCAGAGACTTTGATAAAGGTCCCCAGAGAGTTCCCTATATCTATTAAGATTTCTTCCTTCCAGTATTTCGAGGGTAAGGAATACATTCTGATCCATACTGGTGCAATTGTAATATTTTCTTTGTTTGGGTCGAATCTCTCTTTCCAGGGTCTCAAGAAGAGACCTGCCGAGTTGAAGAAGTAGGGACCATTCTCAAATATTTTAGTTCTGTCCTCTTCATTGAAGAATATAATGGTAAAGAAGCCTTTAGCTCCCAACTGGAGGTCATAGTGACCTTGGGGTTTCCACACTGAGTTTATCCATCCTACCAACATATTTTATGTGGGCCAGATCCCCATGAATTTTCCTATGAGGGCCCTTTCCTTCATGTATTGAATTTCCTCCTTGACTCTGTCTGATTTGATCTGAAGTTGTGGAATTGTTTTGGATTTTGGGACGCATTGTCCTGTCCTTCTTGTACTCTGGTTAGTTGTTTCCTCTTTTCTTGTTCCACTGCACCCTTCCCCATCCTTGGCAGTTGCCTGGGCATTGAATATTACTTTTCCTTTGTCCTTTTCTGATCCCAATATGGTTGTCTCTGCCTCCAATCCTTCAGGCCTTCCTCGGTCCCTCTCCCCCCGAGGAGGAGCAGGAACCATCTCGAGAATTGCTGCTGCGCCTCCACCGACCTTCTTAGCCACCAAGAAACCTTTTACCATTCACCATACTCATCTTCTTCATAATTATGTTTATATATTATTTTACTTTTCTTTTGAATCATTGCATCTTTTCAACCTATGCTCTAGCCTCTTCATCATCGTGCCTCTTCAAATCTCTATTAATCAATTTATCATTTTGTTTCTTATTGATTTTAATCAATTAATTTATCATTATGTTCATTATACAGTTTTAATTAATTAATTAATTAAACTTTGTGTGCATCTCATGCCTCTTGGAATCTATGTGGGTTTCTTCCATCTTTAGGCCTTTGGGATTTCTTTCTTTCATGTATGTGGGCTTCCTATCTCTTTCACTAGCTGGCATACTCCAAGATTTCGTGGGATTCCTTCATCTAGGGCATGATTCCTTCTGCCATCCTTCACCTACTTTCATTTCCAAACATGTATGGACCTTAACCCTCTATATCTACTGGAATATCCTTGCTTTTGTGCGGGCTTATGCCTTAATTCCCTTTGCGAGTAATCATGTTTTTAACTGTTTTTGGGAGACCAATAACTCACACGTGAGAGCACCAAATAGGATTCTGATTTTATGGATGGATATCCAATTTAGTAAACAACAAGAACATGCTAACCACTGAGTTTTATCATCAAAAGAACACCTCCTTGTAGGCATTTCCAAATGCCTCATCAACCATGTGTTTTTTACACTTGGTCAAATATTTGTCTTCATATGTAAAACAATTTTTCTTCTACTTTGGAAGATTGATTTCTCCCTCATGTGATTACCATAAATAAAACTAAAATAATAGATGCATGATCACTTCAATGGTGAACAAGATTGTGTCAATTGATGACCTAATTGACACACACCCAAAATATCATAGGAATTTGAAAGTGGTCTTCCAAACTATTGATTTGACCCTTAGACAAATTTATTCAAACCCTAGGTCACCAAGGTGATTTTATTTTTTCATATATTTATAACTTAGTTTTTTTTTTTATTCGGCGAAAAAACTCCTAGTTGACCCGAACTATGTCCCAATCTCTCTGATCATTTCAACGCTCACTCACGAATCACCTTCGACGATGTCAATTGATTTCTTTTAGTTGTGCCAAAACAATATTTTCCCAACCTATCTTATCATTTTGGCGATACTAGATGAGTTACGCCGACATGGATGATTTAGTCGACCATTTTGCAGTGACTAGATGAGTTACACCGACCGTTTCGTAGCGACTAGATGAGTTACGTCGATCGTTTCGCAACGATTGGATGAGTTACGTAAATTGTTTTGGAGCGATTGGATGAGATATGCTGACCATTTTAGAGCGACTCGATGAGTCACGACGACTGTTTTGGAGTGACTATATGAGTTACATCGACATGGATGATTCAGTCGGTCGTTTCAGAGAGACTTAGTCAATTTCCAAAATTTTCATAGTGTTCCAGAATAATGTTAGGTTGCAACAATGACTTCCTTATAGCACCAGAACACCATCATGTGCTTTCCTATCCTCATCACACATGCCACATCATCACTTCCTTTGACATTAATGAACTTCTTTGACATCAATGACAACCGTACTAAACATGCCTAAGGAGGAGGTATTTGCCAATGAGAATATGGAAAACATCTCCACCACCATTTCGATCAACATTTCTATAAAACCTGATGTCGTGGAAAACATGCATAACAGTGCAAATTGTTCTCCGGAAGAGATTTCCATTTACACTTCCTTGTTTAAGGAATTATATGGCATCTTTGTCTGGTCATATGAGGAGATTCTAGGAATTGATCCATTTATAGTTGAACATGAGATTCATACCTACCCTAATGTAAAACATATTCGACAGAAGCTTAGACTAGTAAATCTGCGAAAAGCGACAGTCGTCAAAGCTAAGGTGGAAAAACTATTGAAATCAGTGTTTATTTACCCAATTTCTCTAGTGGAATGGGTATCCAATCCCGTTCCAGTGGATAAAAGAAAAGGGACTATATGTGTTTGCACTAACTTTTGTGATTTAAATAAGGTGTGTCCCAAGGATAACTACCCCATGCCATTCATCGACCAGATTATTGATGCTTGTGCAGGTAGTGGGGTATTTTCATTCATGGATGATTTTTCGGGCTATAATAAAATTCAAATAAAACTGGAAAACCAGTACAAAATGTCCTTTATTTGTCCTTAAGGAACCCTCGCGTATAAGAAAATGCCCTTTGGTTTGAAAATTTTCATAGTTACTTTTTAGTGTTAAATGAATTTTTCCTTCCACGATATAAAGCATATTGTTGAACGTTACTTGGATGTTCTGCCTGCCCATTCTCGCAAGAGGAAGGACCACCCAGGCCATCTTTGTTTGATTTTTGAACGATGCAGACAATATAAAATATGCTTCACTCCCCACAAGTGTGTTTTCTACGTCGAGCCGGGGAGGTTACTCAGGTTCATGATTTCAAATAGAGGTATATAGGTGGATCCATTAAAAGTATAGGCCGTTGTAAATCTACGTCCTCCTCATTCTATCAGGAAATTGTAGAGTCTGCAGTGTTAATCCAAATTCTTTCATCGGTTTATAGTCAACTATGTTAATATCACAAAGGGTTTCATGTACTTGTTGAAGTAAGACACCCCAATCCTGTGGGATGAAGTCACACAACGTGCTTTCAAAACATTGAAAAAGGATTTACTATCGGCTCCACTCTTTTGTTCACCAGATTACACTAAATATTTTATATTGTATCTCGCCGCATCTAATTCGATGATAGGAGTGGTACTAGTTCTGGAAGACGATGAGCTCCAAGAGCACGTTGTCTACTACCTTATTCGAGCATTAACAGGTCCTAAACTTAGATACTCACACGTCGAGAAGTTTGCATTGGCGGTAGTCTATGCCATTCAGAGGCTAAGACACTATATCTTGTCGAGGACAACCACAATGGTTGCAGATATCAATAATCGGGGCAAAATTTAATAAATGGATCGTCATTCTCCAAGAGTTTGACTTGGATTTTCAGTCTTCTAAGTCTAAAAAATCCTTAGTGTTCACAGAATTCATATCAGAATTCCTGACTTAAGAGACTATAGTGGCAGAAGAAGACTCATTCCTAGATGAGTATATCTTTTTTATCTCAACTTCTTATTCCTGGTACAGAGATATCCTAGTATATCTCCAAACTCTCAAGTGTCATGTGTCCTTCACGCGGGAAGATCGACATAAGTTGCGAGTTAATGCAGAAAAATAACTTATCATCGACGATACCCTGTATCAACAAGGGGTGGATTCTATATTGGGTCGGTGCCTCACACACGAGGAGGTAGAGCATGTCCTAAATTATTCCCACAGCGAAGCATGTGGGGTTCATTTATCTTGGTTAGAAACAGCCCAGAATATTCTACGTGTCGGTTATTTCTGGGCCACTATCTTTAAAGATTGTATGGAAACTGTAAAGCGTTGCCATCCTTGTCAACTCTATACCAGAAAGATGCTGCCACATCTGGCTCCTTTATTTCGCATCATCGTGGTGGGGCCCTTCACTAAGTGGGGGGTTGATTTCATGACGTGCAACCCAATTTTTTCTAGGAGGAACAAGTATATCATTGTCGATGTAGACTACTTTATGAAGTGGGAAGAGGCAATGCTTGCCTTTAAGGTCGATGGAGAAATAGCAGCAAATTTCATCTTCAACAAAATCATTGCTCGGCTCGACATCCCAAAGCAGATTGTCACTGACCATGGTAGTCATTTTCAGAATAGCATGGTGATTGAATTGACCACCATGCTAGGGTTTAGGAAGGATAATTCATCTTCATTTTACCCTCAAGAGAATGGACAAGTAGAGGCGGTCAATAAGACCTTGAAAACCATTCTTAAGCAAACAATAAAGGTGAGTAGGTCAAATTGGAATATCATGATGTACCCTGCACTGTGGGCATACTAGACTAATGTCAAGACTGCTACAAGTTTCTCTCCTTTCCAACTCGTTCATGGGGTGGAAGCACTCACACTAGTTGAGTGCGAGATACCATCTCTGAAAATTTCTATTCATGTGCTTCCCAACACTACAGATATTGAAGAAATTTTGCTTCACTTAGAAAATCTAGATGAATAGTGCAGAGATGTGCTTACTGCAAACGAGGCTCATAAGAATTGGTAAAAAAACCAATACGATAAAGCCATAAAACCTTGAGTTTTCTCTGAGGGAGAACTTGTCTTGCTTTGGGATCAGGACAAGGAACCCTGGGGGCAGGCAAGTTAAAATTTCATGTGGTTAGGCTCATATTTCGTGTCGAAAGTTTTAAAGAAGGGATCTTATGAGTTAACTGATTACAATGGTAACAAACTGTCGGAGCCCAGAAATGGGCTCTACCTGAAGAATTATTATGCTTAGGCATGGTGCTTTTTCTTGTATTATTATGGTATGTTTATGTACAATAGTCATTACTGGTTAGTGTTTCTTATATTGTCTTCTTTTTGTTTCATATGTAATCCGAGTGGTTCGCAGAGTTCTTTCATGGTGCCAGCCGTCACACTTGCAATTTGGCTCCATCCGCTTGTGTCATTTATGCACCCTCAGGACAACTGGTTGCCTCTAGTGGTGCTTGTCTAGGTCTTGCAACTAATAAATGGCTAAATAAAGTGCAGTCATTGAGCTGCTTCAGGATGCTACGTTATGCGATATTACCTTCCTAGAAGTCATGATTGACTCCCAGTTAGTGGTTTCCTAACTTAATGGTGATTATCACGTGAGACACCCTATCTTACCATGCCAGTCTTTACAAGTCAGGTTACTTGAAAGGAATTTTGAATACATTTCATACAATCATATTTCAAGAAATCAGAGCAGAATCATTGATGCATTTGCAAATTATATACTCGATTGGAACTTAACACATACATTGTAAAATAAAATATACAGAAACATTTGAAACACATGTACATAATAAGATATGTGTGTGTCTGTGTGTGTAAAATATGTTCATAAATACATCGATTTTGATCTGAATATCCTATCATAAGTACATCAAAATCCAAAAATAGGATCGAAATACATAAAATGCCTAGATATAGGGCCAATTCTTAGCCTACCGGTAACAAAGCATGGCCCTAGTTACCCTTCGAAGAAGACGTAACTAGGACGAAGGAACTCCAACTACATGCTCCTGCATCCCCATAGGGATTCTCTCCATCTTGAGAGTGGGGACATCATGGGTAAGCCTGGACAACTTCCCCTCTACTACACGAAGCATCGCATCATCTCCTCCAATCTCCACATGCCAAAAAAAATTCTTGGGATGTCCGTTAGGTAGGGTCCAATATCTTCATATCAACATAAAGAATGTTAAACTCAATTACATATGTATATATAATTTTATAAATAAAAATTTCGTAAAAATAAAATAATTAAAAATTAAAAATTCATACCAATCTCTCCCCATGCTCCTCCAGGAGGGAGGATAAGCTCTGGATTGCCCCTGAAATCCAATCCTGCATAGGGGAATTTTTCAAGGGAAGGTACATGTCTACTCCACCAGGAGTAGAATTCATCATCATATTCATTCTGGATTCCACCTCCATCGCCCTCTTGGAGGAAAATGTCACTCAACCGCGTGATTCTAGGATCACGGGGTGGGCATGGTAGTAGTGTCACTGCGGGGAAGGAACCCTCTCGAAGAAGAATGCAACCAATATGCACACATATCCAAAATTCTTCTTTCTACTCTTTCTAAATTATTTCTTCGTAATCAGGAGTAGTCCCGAACACCAATCAAATAGTGCACCCCACATACACTTTATCGCTACACGCATGTGTGTCCCTGTTGCCAAGTGTAGAGCAGAAGATCCTACAACTCTGGCTATGGTGCTTACTAGGAATTTCAGTGGAAAACTGGTAATCTATGCAGATTGATTTCTCCCTCATGTGTTTACTACAAATAAAACTACAAGAATGGTTGGATGGCCACTTCAATGGTGAACAAGATCATGTCAATTGATGACCTAATTGACACACACCCAACATCTCATAGGAATTTGAAAGTGGTCTTCGAAACTATTGATTTGACCCTTAGACAAATTTCTTCGAACCCTAGGTCACCAAGGTGACTTTATTTTTTCATATGTTTATAACTTTGTTTTTTTTATTTTATTCGATAAAAAAAATCTGACCGTTTTGGCTCTCACTCATGAGTTACCTCCGACGGTGTCGGCCAATCTCTCTGATCATTTCGACGCTCACTCGTGAGTCACCTCCAACGATGCCAACTGATTTCTTTTAGCTGTGCCGAAACAATATTTTCCCAACCTCTTTGAGAATCTTGGCGATACTAGATGAGTTACATCAACATAGATGATTCAGCTGACTGTTTTGTAGTGACTGGATGAGTTAGGACAACCGTTTTGCAATGACTGAATGAATTACGTCGATCGTTTCGCAACGAATTTCCCGAGTTACGTCGACCATTTCAGAGTGACTGGATGAGTTACTCTGACCATTTTGGAGTGACTGGCTGAGTTACCTTGACCATTTTGGAGCGTCTGGATGAGTTACGTCGACCGTTTTGGAATGACTGGATGAGTTACGCCAACATGGATGATTCAACCGATCGTTTCAAAGAGACTTAGTCAATTTCCAAAATTGTCATAGTGTTCTATGATGATGTTGGATTAAAACAAGACTTCCTAATAGCACCAGAACACCATCATGTGGTTTCCTAGCCTCATCACACATGCCACATCATCACTTCCTTTGACATTAATGAACTTCTTTGACATCAATGACAAACATACTCAACATTCTCCCCCTTTGGCATTGATGGCAACAACTCCTTAATTTCCTCACCCTTCGACATTAATGACAAAGGCTTCCTTCTAATAGATCCCCCTGAAAACATATCTCCCCATGAGATTATTCCTCTACTTCAACAACTATTGTAAGGATATTACTCCCAATCTTAATCTAAGATGCTCAAAATCCTCCTTGGGTAGTCGTTTAGTAAACATATCAGCAATCTGTTCTTTTGTGTCAACATACTCTAGCTTAATAGTCTTCTGAGATACTTACTCTCTTAGGAAGTGATACTTTATTGGTATATGCTTTGTCTTGGAGTGCATGACAATATTTTTTGACATATTTATGGCACTGGTATTATCACAATTTATTACTATTGGGTGCTCATACTTCACAAGTAAGTCTTCTAGTGTATGCTTCCTCCAAATGACTTGAGTGCAACATGCTACAACAACGATGTATTCGGCTTCGGTTGTGGAGAGTGAGATAGAGGATTTTTTTTCTGGACCAATATACCAAACAATTTCCCAAGAATAATGTTGCTCCAATGGTGCTTTTTCGATCATCAACACTTCTATCCCAATCCGCATCAGTAAATGATTTCAAGATGAAGTATTGAATTTTTGGGTACCACAATCCATGCTCCATAGTACCTTTCAAATATTTGAAGACTTTTTTTATTGTTGTTACATGTGTTTCTCTGGGGCTTGACTAGAACCTAGCAACCAAACTTATATCTTGCATTACACCTGGTCTTGTAGCTGTCACATATAGTAGGGTGCCTATCATGGATCTATACATGGTATGATCCACTTCCAAAGACTCATCATCCTTACTTAACATACAACCTGTGATCATAGGAGTACTAACAATCTTGGACTATTCCATCTTAAATCTTTTCAGCATGTCTTTAATGTACTTGGTTTGAGAGATAAAAATTCCTTTGTATGTTTGATAAACTTATAATCCTAAGAAGAATGTTAGTTCACTCAACATTGACATTTAAAATTCCTTCTTCATTTCAGAAGCAAAGTTTACACTTAGTATTTGTAAATTGCTTCTGAATATGATGTTATCTACATAAACAACAACAATAGTCATATTATCATCTTTGATTTTTAAGTAGAGATTACTTTTAGTGTCCCCTCTCTCAAACCCTTGTTGCTTTAAGTAGCTATCTAGCCTTGAAAACCATGCCCTTGGAGCTTGTTTGAGGCCATAGAGTGCCTTTCTCAATTTACAAACATAGTCTTTGTTTTTTGATAAGAGAAAACCTTCAGGTTGTTCAATATAAACCTCTTCTTCTATTTTTCCATTCAGAAATGCAGACTTGACATCCATTTGATAAACTTTAAAAAATTTATAGCATGAAAGTGCTCAAAACATTTTGATTGCTTCTAGTCTTGCTACAAGGGCATAAGTCTCCTAAAAAATCAATCCCTTCCATATGATCATACCCTTTACATACTAACCTTGTGTTATTCCTTATCACTTGTCCATCTTGATTGAACTTGTTCTTGAACACCCATTTGATCCCTATAATATTTTTGTCTTTGGGTCTTGGGACAAGTTTCCAGGTTTTTTTTTCTTAATATGATCCAATTCTTCATTCATGGCCTTGATCCATTCATCATTATTGCTATCTTTTGTAAAATTCTTAGGTTCCACTACTGAGAGTAGGGCTTGTTCATTAAATAGTAGCCGTCTCCTTGTACTGAATCCAACATCTTTGTCACCGATGATCTATGTCTCAGGATGATATTTTTGTATACTTCTAGATGGAGATTTTGTATCATATCTTGGAGAATCTTCTTGACTTTTCAGTGTATCTTTCTCCTCTAATTCCTCTTCCTCATCATGAATGCTTTCATTGTTTTGCAGGTCTTCCTTTTCTTCATCATTTGTACTTATATATGCATCATGACTTCTTGTTCTTCTTGGTTTCATGTCATCTATTCTTACATCTGCACTTTCTACAATCTTGTGTAACCTTTTATTGTAACATCTATATGCCTTCTTGGTGGATGAATATCGTAATAATATACCTTCATTAGTCCTTGAAGCAAACTTGTCAAGATCATCCTCATTCCTTTTAATCTAGAACTTGCTTCCAAACACTCTGAAGTATTTGATTGAGGCTGGTCTTCCATACCAATGTTCATAAGGAGTCTTGTCCTTATTCACTCTAAGTTGTCCTTTGTTTAGTATATAGACAGTTGTGTATATTGATTTTCTCCAGTATGCGTCTGACAACTTTGCTTCATTAAGCATTATTCTGGTAGCTTCTTGGACTATTCTATTCCTCCTTTCAACAACACCATTATGCTAAGGAGTCTTTGCAGCTAGAAATCGTCTTTTAATCCCATGTATTTCACAAAAATCATTGAACTCGTTTGAGGTAAACTCTCCCCCCATTGTCTGATCTAAGACATTTGATTTTCTGATTTATCTCATTTTCAACCATTGCTTTGAAGATTTTGAATTTTTCAAAATCTTGTGATTTTTCTTTGAGAAATGTTACCCAAGTCATCCTTGTATAATAATCAATGAGCAGCATAAAATAGTATTCTCCTTGCAGACTTTTAGTCCTTGTTGGTACATAAGGATCAGTGTGAACTATTTCCAGAGGATGTGAGGTCATATGTTCTTTTGTATGAAGTTGGATTTAGTTTGCTTCCCATGTTGACAATGTCTACAAAGTGAGTTTAGAGATTTCACAATTTTAGGCAAGTCTCTCACAGCTTCCTTCTTACTTACCTTGAAAATATTATCAAATTTTAACTGTCCCATCCTTCTATGCCATAACCAACTTTCATCAACCATACTCTAGGATGTATACATTGTTTGAATTTCTTACAGCGGTGCCAACAATTCTTCCTTGGTCCCTTTTCCTGATTTCACATTTCTCAGAGTAAAAAATACATATGTTCCCTTGGTCACGTGTTTGACATACACTGAGGAGATTAGGCTTAAGGTTTTCTACTAGTAACACATTTTCTGCTTTGATCTTACTATTGATAAAATATATACCTTTGCCAATTATTTTGGAAGACTTATTGTCTCCAAATGTGACTCTACCCTTATTATCTTTTAATTTTGTGAACTTGGTTGGATCACCTGTCATATGTTTTGAACACCCGCTGTCTATATGCCATAGATCTTGTTTCTTTGTTGTGCATAGGGCCATCATGGATCTCTCATTTTCTTCATTTTTCTTCAAATCATTCTTTTGGTTTTTGTCTTGAAACTTACTTGCAACAATCTTCTTTGTAGAAGTCATCAGTTTACAATTTATTTCCATATATACATAGTTATTACATTTGTAACACTCTAGGTCATATATTTGAAGAAGTGTAAATGGTTATGATTTCTTCCTTTTGGTTTGTCACTAGGTGAATTCTTCTTGTATTCTCGAAACTTTCTAAGGTGACCAAAGTTATTACAAGCGTAACAAAGACCCAAAAATATATGTTGATATCTATTTTTCATTGATATTTTGGACACTTCATTTGTTCTGTTTTTGTCATAGGAGGATGGACCATATTTATTGCTTTCTTCTTTTTTCACGAGACTTTTTAGTATATCAGCATAGCTTCTTTTATTTCCACCTTGGTCAGTGAAAGAGGAATATTCTGGCTTCTTTGTTTTTTCATATCCTAGACCAAATTTATCACTTGATGGTATTTGGCTACTTAAGATATCATATAAGACCTTTGAGTTGTTCTCAAACTTTGATTTGATAGTTTCTTCATCGACCATTTTCCTAATTTGCATGATCTCTTCTTCAAACCTTTCAGAATCATGTATTCTTCTTTTGAGTTGCAAATTTAGGTCCTCTTCATTCTTTTTGGCCTCATGCATTTGAGTTTCCAACTCACTAATAACATGGTTTGATTGTCTATTCTTTCTCCTGTATTTTTCAAGTTCTTCAAGAGTACTAATGATTTCAGCTTTTAAGTCTACTATAGCCTTCTCATCTGATTCACCATTATGAGCTTGAGTATCAATTCCCATGAATAGAATTTATGTTTCTTCATCTTCACTATCTTCCATTGTGTAAAGAATTTTCTTTTTGTTTCCCTTTTTAACCTTTTTGAACTTCTTTGAGACTTCTCTCTTGTCACTATCATCTTGTTTAGAATAAGGAAATTTTGAATCAAAGTGTTTGATTCTTCCACAGATAAAACACTTTAGGGGCATCTTTCCTTTGTATTTTCCAGTACATATTTCAATTTTTTTTAATAAAGAGGGCTTCTTCATCATTTGAAATCTATGAATGGTTTTTGGATGGAGCCTCAGACTTATTTGAATCTTTTATGGCTTTAAACGTTTCATCTTTTATTAAAGGATAATTTTGCCCCGTTCCCATCTCATATGCAGTGAGAATCCCATGTAGTTCATCTACTGTCACAATATCAATGTCATTTTGTTCTTCTAAAGTGGATACCGTTGAGTCATACTTAATTGGAAATGTTCTTAGTACCTTATCAACTACTTCTCTTTCCTTTAATTTTCCTCCAAAGCCTCTAATAGCATTTACAACTTCATCCACTCTTAGAATGTATTCTCCAATGTTTTCTTCTTCTTTCATTTTTAGACTCTCAAACTTCCCTCTATATGTCTGAAGCTTGGATTCTTTGACCTTGGATGCCCCTTCATAGATAATCTTCAACTTACCCCAAGCTTGTTTGGTAGTTTTGCATTGCATGACTTTTACAAATAAAGTGTTTTACAATCCACTCAGGATGGCATTTAAGGATTTTTCATCACCCTCATATTGGCCTTGCTCCACACTGTCTGTTGGTACGCTTCCATCTGTTATTTTATATTCTCTTTCAGTTTATTCCCAAACCTTCCATCCAAGAGACATCATATGGCACTTCATTCTCACACTCCAGTATGCATAATTTTCTCCTGTGAATAGTGGTGGTTTGTTGGTGGCTAACCCTTCTTGTTGATCCACAGTGGTTTCTATTTAGGATCTCCCTTCCAGTGGTTAAACTATAATGAAGGAACCCAATCTGATACCAATTGTTGGAATATTGGACAATACTGAGATGGGGGGTGAATCGGTATTGACAACTTTTAACAATTTAAACCAGTTTTAATTTATTCATCAACACACTGAAGATCAAACTGAACACACATAACACAAATTTATCGTGGAATCCCAATTGGGTAAACCACCAATACTTCCTATTACTGCAAAATTGTATTTACAAATATTTTATGCCTACTACTACAGACAAGGATGGTAGTACACCCTATTTACCAGCAACTACTGGAAGGAATCTACGACCCCCTAGTTTATCAGCTACTATTGAAAGGATTGTACGAAACCCTGTTTACCAGCTTCAACTGGAAGGAGGATACAACCCCTTGCAGGTTTGTTTCTTTCCCTAGCGCCACCCTACCACCCTAATATGATAATTTAGTCTTCCATATATTCAACTATTACTTGGTCTCTGACTTCATGGATATGGAAAACAAAGACATCTTCTTTCTTCTTCATAATTCTTTTTATATATTCTTTTAATTTTCTTTTGAATCATTGCATCTTTTCAACCTATGCTCATGCCTCTTCATCATCGTGCCTCTTCACATCTCTGATAATTAATTTATCATTATGTTCAATATATATTTTTAATTAATTGATTAATTAAACTTTGTGTGCATCTCATTCCTCTTCAAATCTCTATGGGTTTCTTCCATCTTCAGGCCTTCGGGATTTCTTTATTTCATGTCTGTGGGATTCCTATCTCTTTCACCAGTGAGAATACTCCAAGCTTTCACGGGCTTCCTTCATCTAGGGCATGCTGCCTTCTCCCATCCTTCACCTATGTGCATTTCTAGATATGTATGGACCTTAACCCTCTATATCTACGAGCATAGCCTTGCTTCTGTGCGGGCTTATGCCTTAAGTCCCTTTGTGAGTAATCATGTTTTTAACTATTTTTGGGAGACCAATAACTCACATGTGAGAGCACCAAATAGGATTATGATTTTATGGCTAGATATACAATTCACCAAACAACAAGAACATGCTAGCCAATGATTTTTATCATCAAAATAAAACCTCCTTGCGGGCATTTCCAAATGCCTCATCAACCACGTGTTTTTAACACTTAGTCAAATATTTGTCTTCATGTGTAAAACAATTTTTCTTCTACTTCGGCAGATTGATTTCTCCCTCGTGTGATTACCATAAACAAAACTACAAGAATGCATGGATGGCTAGTTCAATGGTGAACAAGATCATGTCAATTGATGACCTAATTAACACACACCCAACATCTCATAGGCATTTGAAAGTGGTCTTCTAAACTGTTGATTTTCCCTTTAGACAAATTTCTTAAAACCCTAGGTCACCAAGATGATTTTATTTTTTCATCAGTTTATAACTTTGTTTTTTATTTTATTTCAGTGCTCACTTGCGAGTAACCTATAACGATGTCGGCCAATCTCTCGGATATTTTTGGTGCTCACTCGCGAGTCACCTCCGACGGTGTCGGCTGATTTCTTTTAGTTGTCCTGAAACAATATTTTCCCAACCTCTCTGATTGTTTTAGCGATATTGGATAAGTTACACCGATATGGATGATTTAGCTTACCATTTCATAGCAACTGGATGATTTAGGTCGATTGTTTCACAAGGACTAGATGAGTTACATTGACCGTTTCGCAGCGACTAGATGATTTACGTCGACCGTTTCGGAGCGACTAGATGAGTTACACCGACCGTTTCGGAGTGACTGGATTTGTTATGCTGACTGTTTCGGAGCAACTAGATGAGTTATGCTGACATGGATGATTTAGTCGATCATTTCAGGGAGACTTAATCAATTTCCAAAATTGTCATAGTGTTCCAGGATGATGTTAGATTGCAACAATGAATTCCTAATAGCACCATAACACCATCATGTGGTTTCCTATCCACATCATCACTTCCTTTGACAGTAATGAACTTCTTTGAAATCAATGAAAACCATAATCAACATACCTAAGGAGGGGGGATTTTCCAACAGGAATATGGAAAACATCTCCACCACCATTCCGATCAACATTTCTGCAAAACTTGATGTCGTGGAAAATGTGCATATCGGTGCAAATTGTTCTCCGGAAGAGATTTCCATTTACACTTCCTTGTTTAAGGAATTCTACGACGTCTTTGTCTAGTTACATGAGGAGATGTCAGGAATTGATCCATCTATAGTTGAACATAAGATTCATACCTACCCTAATGTAAAGCCAGTTCGATAGAAGCTTAGACTTGTAAATCCACAGAAAGCGGCAGCCGTCAAGGTTGAGGTGGAAAAACTGTTGAAAGTAGTGTTTATTTACCCGATTTCTCTAATGGAATGGGTATCCAATCCCGCTCTAGTGGATAAAAAAACAATGGACTATACACATTTGCACTGACTTTTGTGATTTAAATAAGGCGTGTCCCAAGGATAACTACCCCACGACATCCATTGACCAGATTATTGATGCTTGTGCATGTAGTGAGGTATTTTCATTCATGAACGATTTTTCGGGCTATAATCAAATTCAAATAAAACCAGAAGACCAGCACAAAATTACCTTTATTTTTCCTTGGAGTACCTTCATGTATAAGAAAATTCCCTTCGGTTTGAAAATTTTCGAAGTTACTTTTCAGCGGGAAATGAATTTTTCCTTCCACGTTATAAAGCATATTGTCGAACCTTGCTTGGATGATCTTGTTACCCATTCTCGCAAGGACCATCCATACCTTCTTCGTTTGATTTCTGAAATATGCAAACACTATTAAATACGCTTGAATCCCCACAAGTGTGTTTTCTGGGTCGAGTCAGGGAGGTTACTCAAGTTCATTGTTTCAAATAGAGGTATACAGGTGGATCCGTTAAAAATAGAGGCCATTATAAATCTTCCTCCTCCTCATTCTATCAGGAAATTGTGGAGTCTAGAGGGTAAATCCAATTTCCTTCGATGGTTTATAGTCAACTATGCTAATAGCACAAATGGTTTCATGCGCTTGCTAAAGAAAGACATCCCATTCCTATGGGATGAAGCCGCATAATGCGCTTTCGAGGCATTGAAAAAGGATTTACTATCGGCTCCTCTCTTGTGTTCACCAGATTACACTAAAGGTTTTATATTGTATATGGCTACATATGAGTCAACGATATGAGTGGTACTAGTTCAGGAAGATGATGAGCTCCAATAGCATGTTGTCTAGTAACTTAGTCGATAGGTTTGAAAGCCCTGTTAACCATATTTCATGCTTTTCAATAAGCCCTTGAGTTTTTGTTGGTTGGATTTTCTTTCGTTTAGCAATATGAGGTGGATTATCCTGTTGGGTGATAGGTCCAAGTGCTCTGTGTCTAAATCAGTGATCAAGGTTCTAGATACCGTGTACCCCGTGCTATTTCCAAGTAGTGTCGGTTTGTCACTTTCCTTTTATTGATTTCAATGGATTTCATTCATTGTATCTCCCCAAGATAGGTGTTTTCCAAGTTTTCTTCCTTAGGTGGTTGATCTTTGGTTCTTATAAGTCTACCATATTTCATTTTGCTTGCTTTATATAGTCTGATTATTCAAGCATACTCAAGAATTTTTGCATTTAGGTGCATAGTAATTTTTGAAGAGTTTGAAAAGTGAAAAGAAAAGCATTGCAAACATTTGCATTTGAATTTCATATTGTAGCTTTATTTTCAGTTTTTGAATAAAATCTCAAAAATTACAAAAATAAGTCTTAGTTTTCTCTTTCCCAGTTGCATTTTCATTAGTTCATATTTACAAAAAAAAAGAAAAAGAAGCTTGCTTTAAGTAGTGATAATTTGCTTTGGAATTCATTTTATACACATTTTTTACTTTTCTTATCGAGTCTATAATATCATAGTCATTCACGCCACTTACCCTCTGATTAAGAATAGCCCTTAAAATGAACACTATAATTTAAAATGTATTAGTAAGTTTTGTTTTATAGGGTCATACATCTACTAGATTAGGCTAGACTTGTAATATAGGAAGTGTAAACTACCCATAAGTACTTAAATTCAGACGTAGTTGGCCAATCGATAGGTAAATCCTTCTCTGTGTTGATAGCATCTGGGAAGCTCCTCTCAAACGGGAGTTAAGCACGAGGCCGCGTGGAGGCATTGGACTGAGGAGATAACCCTCTGATTCCTTGTCAAAACGTAGACCAAGCCTTTTTATGCATCTGGGGATTCTCTCCTAGACAAAGTTTCGGGCTTTGCTACCCTATCCATGCGTACAAATTAGGCTTGTGACTGTCCCCCCAAACTATTGATATAGTTAAGGTAGCCTCTAGTCTCTTGGACATCTAGGGTTTATACACAGGTAAACTGGAAGGTTATTTTTGGTTCACCTTGGATGAGCTTGGAAGGTAACCATTGTTGAAAGTGTAGGAGGGCGGTGGGTGATTCCTCCGCTTGTGCCTAAGAACCTCTTCAAGGACGCCAAGAAACTGTCTCTCAGCTTTCTTCAGGAAAGCATATCTTATACCCCTTGTTGAAATTTTGTAGTGATTTCTCTGTGGTTTGTCTGTGTTTTTAGCCAACCTTAGGGTGTGAAGAGTCAAATTTACAATCGTGGAGGACCAATCTCTCAGAAGGTCACGAAGGTTTCAGAACCTTCCTCCGCTTATCACATTCAAACCTCCACCTTCCCCTCAAAGGTGGAGATTAGACACAGATGGTTCTTTCGAACCGATAGGAGTTAGTGAAGTTCTGGGTGAACCAGAACTTAGGGAAAACCATTTTAATTTAAACATAGTTGAGATAGAAGACTTGCAGGCTGACAAGTTTGCAAGGAATTTTAATTCACCTCTAACTGACTTAAACGATCCGGTGATCGTTCAGGTTCGTCCTTTCAATCCACTCGTGATTGGTGTCCCTTTGGGAAGAATAATGTCTACTACAGGAGAAAGTTCTTCTACTTCCACCTCAGCCACTCCGACTAAAGGGGTGCTACCTCCCCCGGTAGGTACCCCTATAACAAGTATACCTACTACACCGTTAACTCCAGCTAGCTGAGTGGTTCAACCACTGTCTCCCACAAGTTTAGCAGGTGCTTTTGGTGGTATGGTAACTGGTATTCCTAGTGTACCTACAGTTCCTACTTCCTTCGCACACACTGCTCAGAGTGGTCCTTTAGGATCCTCAACTTTTGTCCAAAGTTTTCCTTAAAATGGGGGGCACATTCCCCCATCCACTCCATACGTAGGCCCAACAACCACATATGTAGGGGTGCAGTTCAGAAACCCTTATCCTTATGGTGAAGGTTTTCAAACTTCAGTTTCAGCTCCATTCACGAGCTTTCTTTTTTCTCTTTTCAGCGGGGGGATACCTGCTCCTATATTCCAAACCCCAGCTTCGACTGGGGCAGCTATAACCTCATATATTGCACCCCAAAAGACAATCTCCTGGCTTATGGATGGAATCCTTTCCAAAGAATCCCAACCACTTCACAACGGGTAGCAAGGGGCAACCCCACCTTCACATATGGGAATATGGGGGAAATTCCCTCTAATCCCCAAGCTGATACTTTAAGTGCTCCGATTAGACCCAAGCTCCCTTTCCTGGCAACGTTAAATTTTCCAGATTTGTCGAAACTAATGAATGACCCGGTAAGACATGACCCCTCCTAGCCACCCATACCTACCAAGCTACCCTCGGATATCCAAAAATTCAAAGGCAAAGTTGGTGATTATCCTGGAGCTCATGACACCACTTTCCATTTATGGTGCTCTTCCAACTCACTGAACGAAGATCTAGTTCTGTTGAGGCTGTTCCAAAGAACCTTAACCAGTACTACAGCAAAATGGTATATTGAATTGCCTTCTGCTGCGTTTAGCAATTTTTGGGACTTGGCTAATGCATTCCTTAGTCACTTCCAACTTCCTGTCCGTTATAATTTTGAGACGGACTTGTTGTCTACCTTCTAGCAGGACAAGGCCACCCATATTTCAAATGACATCCAAGAGTGGAGAAGATGGAAGAACCTTATTAAATCCACTATTCCTCTTGAGTTCTTATTAGAATGGTTCCTTAAATCCCTATTGCCACATATATCTAAGGATGTATGTACTTCGGGAGTGACTAATGAGGAAGAAGCTATCCTCAGGGCCCAACAGCTAGATTTGATATATTCTCAATCTAGGATTTCCTATGAGATTATCCCTGAGGCACCGAGGCCAATGCACAATGTAGAGAAACCTAAGCCTGGACCCCATGCCGATGGTGTGGTTGGTTCTATGAATTCTCCCACTGTAGAATCTTTGGCTAAAAAGCTCCATCAGCTGTCTATCAAAAATTCTACAGCGGAGGAAACAAAGGCCACCCCCTCACCCCAAAATGCAAATGTTTTTGCACGAACCTCTCAGAAGGGAAATCAGTAGCCCGGTGGGAAAAAGAAGAGAGGAAAAAAGGGTGAGGAAAACCAAAACAAGCAAAAACCCACAAACAATGTTGATGGGGGCAAGAAAGAAAAGAAGAAGGTGAAATTCCCATGTAAGTTGTGCCATGAAGATCACCTGACCCATCTATGCCCCCTTATGGAATAAGCTCAGAAGCTATTAAAAGGCCAACAACTGGCTGTCCTGAATGATCATTTCCCCCAAGGACAAAATTCCGCTTCAGCTTCAAATGCAGTAGGGGCCACCCCAAATTCTCTTGACCCCAATTATATCAACGTGGTTTGATACGAGACTTTACTACATACTAGGAACAAGAATTATGAAAAAGAGACCTCGGAAAAGGGTAAGTCGATAGGTGAAACTTCTAACCCTCTCACGATTGAGAAACCTACCAAAATTATTCCCAAGATACCGAAAGGTGTCTTTAAGAAAACCTTGCATAATCCTAATGTTAGGGCTGCAACAAACTACTCTGTAGTTGAATACTTAGCCCAGACTCCTTGTGCAATGTCAGCTTTATAGGTGTTATAGAGTTGTCCTGCCCAGCGAGATGCACTCTTAGCAGCCTTAGGCAGTATGGACTCATCGAGTCTCATGGCGAAATTTAATTTGTATGATGTCAAAATTCGCTTGCCATATCATGTAGCCTTATCGATAGATCCAGAGCTGGTTCCATCGAACACCCTACTTACTGCTTTCGATAGAAGGTCATTCCATCCAGATGGTATCCTACCGGCTTTCGAAATTAAGTTGGCAGGGAAAGCGATGTCTGTTGAGGTAGAGGTGATTGATGCACCTTTGGATTATAACTTGCTCTATAGGAGAAGTTGGACTTACGCCATGTCAGCTATTGCGTCGGTCATTTTTCGGGTGGTAGTGTTTCCACACGAAGGGAAGTTGGTTACTGTATACCAACTCAATTTTACTCGAAAAGGCCGCATGGGAACTAACAAGTCCACCATAGCATCAGTTGATCAGGTTAGACCTGCTTCAGAGAGATTAGGGGTTGGAATGTACGCATCATTGATGGGCACATTTGATATTCCAACTCCAATTAATTATATAGGTTCTACTAGTGTAGGGAAGTCTATAGCAACGGTTGTTGATAGAGCATATCCTTGGGTTCTTCCTTCCCACCTTGAACTTGAAGTGCCCTTATCAGCAACGAAAGTAGCTTATCAAGCTATCATCCAAATTGATGTTGATCCCATTCTGGTCCCTGTCATAGTCTCAGAGGAGCCGAAAGAAGCTTATTTTCCTGCTTGGGCAGAGAACTCTTTGCATTCTAGAGATTGCTTAGATATGGTTTTACCTTTGGATGAATCCATTCTAGAATCCATGTGCGAACAAGATAAGATCTGCGAATATCTTCACCATCAATCCTATTTTCTTCCAGAGTTAAGCAAGATCGAAAACCAGGAGTTCCATATGAGACTGGCAGGTGATGTTGATACACCTATTAATCCCTTACCAAGGGAAGGACTATTCGCTGAGGGGAATATGGCAAAAATTTCCACTATAATTCCTATCAACATCTATGTAAATCCAAATGTTGTGGAAAATGTACACATTGGAACAAACTGCTCTTCGAAGGAGATTATGATCTATACAGCCTTGTTTAAGGAATTCTATGACGTATTTGCTTGGTCATATGAGTAGATTTTGGATCAATCCATCAATAGTCGAGCATGAAATCCGAACATACCCTGATTCTAGACCCGTTCGACAAAAGTTGAGACCTATCAACCCGCGTAAAGCGGCGGCAGTTAAGGCTGAAGTTGAGAAACTACTGAAAGCTAGTTTTATTTACCCCATAGCTTTGACAGAATGGGTATCCAACCCTATTCCTATTGACAAAAAGCAAGGGACTATACGTGTTTGTACTGACTTTCGAGATCTAAACAAATCCTGTCCTAAGGACAACTACCCCGCGCCATTTATAGATCAAATTATTGATGCTTGCGTAGGAAGTGAATTCTTTTCGTTTATGGATGGTTTCTCCAAATATAATGAAATCCAAATTAAACCGGAAGACCAACATAAAACAGCTTTTATTTGTCCTTGGGGTACCTTTGCGTACAAGAAAATGACCTTTAGATTTAAAAATGTAGGGGCAACCTTTCAGTGGGAAATGAATTTTGTCTTTCACAACATTAAATCCATTGTCGAACCCTACCTTGATGATTTGCCAGCACATTCTCATAAGAGGATCAATCACCCAGATCACTTGCGTTTGATTTTTGAACGATGCAGATACTACAAAATTTGCTTGAATCCCCACAAGTGCATTTTCTGTGTCGAGTTAGGGAGACTGCTCGGATTCATTGTTTCCAACAAAGGCATTCAAGTGGATCCTTTGAAAGTTGATGCCATCGTAAATCTGCCTCCTCCTCGTTCTATCAAGCAGCTTCAAATCCTGCAGGGGAAGTCCATTTTCCTTCAACGTTTTATTCTAAATTATGCCAATATTACTAAAGGTTTCATATGCTTGTTGAAACAAGACACCCCATTTGTATGGGATGAAATCGCACAACTTGCATTCAAGGCATTAAAAAAAGCTTTGTTGTCGGCACCATTATTGCGTCCACCAGATTACTCTCGAGATTCTATATTGTATCTGGCCACATCTGAGTCGACCATAGGGGTAGTACTAGTCCAAGAGGACGATAAGCTCCAAGAGCATGTCATCTACTATCTCAATCGTGCTTTAGCCGACCTTGAACTTAGGTATTCCCACGTCAAGAAGTTGGCCTTGGCAGCTGTGTATGTTGTTCAGAGGTTGCGTCACTACATCTTACTGAGTACCACGATGGTATGGCTGATGTTAATCATTTTCAATATTTTTTGTCTTGACAGATAGTTGGGGGCAAATTCAACAAATGGATAGTCATTCTTCAAGATTTTGACTTAGATTTTCAATCCGCCAAATCCAAAAAATCCTTAGTTTTTGTTGAGCTCATTGCAGAATTTACAGTAGAGGAAGATGTAGCCATTGAATAAGACTCATTCCCAGATGAGCATATCTTTTTTATTTCCACCTCTGACCCCTGGTACGGAGATATACTTATCTATCTCCATACTTTGAAGTACCCTGCAGCCTTCTCGCAGGAAGAGCGGCGTAAACTTCGCGTACATGCTAAGAACTACCTCATTATTGGAGATACTTTATATCATAGGGGGGTAGATTCCGTTTTGTGTCAATGTCTTACCCACGAAGAAGCAGAGATTGTCCTAAATGAATCTCATAGTGGAGAGTGTGGGGGTCATTTATCTGGGTTAGCAATGGCCCAAAAGATCTTACGTGTCGGTTATTTCTGGCCCACGATCTATAAAGATTGTGTGGAAGCCATGAAGCGTTGTCATCCTTGTTAGCTTTACACCAGAAATATGCGGTCACATCCCACTCCATTATTTCCCGTCATCTCAGTGGGCCCCTTCACCAAGTGGGGGATAGATTACGTGACATGAAACCTAGTCTCAGCTGGGGGGCAAAAATATATCATTGTCGCTGTAGATTATTTCATGAAATGGGCAGAGGCAATGCCCACCTTTAAAGCTGACGGGGAAACTACAGATTTTTTCGTTTTCAACCAAATTATCGCACGATTCGGTATCCCTAAAGAGATTGTCACTGACCATGGCATTCATTTTCAAAATAGTATGATGACTGAATTGACCACTATGCTAGGGTTTATACAAGAACATTCATCTTCATTCTATCCCCAAGCAAATGGTCAAGTCAAGGCTGTAAATAAAAATTTGAAGACTATTCTCAAACGTACTATTAATGCATCTTGTTCCAACTGGCACATCATGTTGTATCATGTACTTTAGGCATATCAGACCAATGTGAAAACCACTACAAGGTTTTCTCCTTTCCAACTCGTTCATGGAGTGGAAGCAGTTACCCCAGTCGAATGTAAAATCTCATCCTTAAAGATTGCTATTCAGGTGTTACCTGACACGACTAAGCTGGAAGAACGTTTATTACATTTAGAACATATAGATGAGCAACATAGAGATGCGCTGACAGCAAACGAAGCTCATAAAAATAGGGTAAAAGGCCAATACGATAAATCGATCAAGCCTCGGATTTTTTCTGAAGGGGAGCTTGTCTTGCTCTGGAATCAAGACAAAGAACCCCTGGAGGAAGGAAAGTTCAGGTCTATGTGGTTAGGACCTTATGTCGTGTCAAAGGTATTGAAGAAGGGTGCATATGAATTGACACATTTTGAAGGGAATAAGCTGCCTGAGCCTAGAAATGGGCTCTACTTGAAAGAGTACTATGCTTAGGCTTAGCGCTTTTTCCAGTATTTTATTGTATGTATTTTTATGTACAATATTTCGTCGGTTTGTGTTTTTATACCATCTTCTAGTTGTTATAGATGTCTTTTGAGTGGTTTGTAGGTTTCTCCGATGGCGCCAGTTGCCACACTTGTAATTTGGCTTCAGTTGCATGGGTCATTTACTCGCCCTTAGGACAGTTACTTGCCTCAGGAGGCGCTTGCTTAGGTCTTGCTACCAATAATGTGGCTGAATACAGGGCCTTCATTGAGCTTTTATGGGAAGCTTTGTCACGTGGTATCACTCAGCTGAAAGTCCGACTTGACTCTCAGTTGGTGGTTTCCTAGCTCAATCGAGCTTATCAGGTGCAGAACCCTATTATACTACGTTAGTTTATGCAAGTTAGGTTATTGGAAAGAAATTTTGAGTTTAATATATTCAATCATATTCCAAGAAATCAAAATTCATTAACTTATGCATATCCTAATTATATCTTGGATTGGCACTTAACACATTTTGCATAAAAATATACAGCAGACACATAATAAAACACTTGTAAATAAACCGGCAAATATATATATGTGTGTGTGTGTGTGTGTGTGAATATCTGTACATATAGATAGGTCAAGTTTCTGATCCTCAGATCCAGTCATAATCGTATAATATACAAAAAATATACAAAACATGGATCAAAGTCCATAAAATGCTCCTAAGTCTAGGATTGACCACCCTGGTCCCCCTGATCACCCTGATCTCGAGGTTCTTCAACCTCCTCGGCTTCATAAACCTCAACAGCATCAATATACATAAGTACTGCTCTCGCTACCCGCCTCATAAGGCGTATCCAGATAGGTGGTATACCAACCACTAGCTCATGCATGACGGTAGGGATATGATCAATGCGTAAGGTAGGTACTCTCTGGCTAAGCTTGGCCAGCTTTCCCTCAAGAACCCTAATCAAACCCTGGTCCTCTCCCAACACAGGACGCACATACATGCGTGGATGCCCAGCAGGGTGGAATGGTCCAATATCTCCCTTTTGACATTTGAAAAGGATTAAAACTCTTATACATATGTATATATCTTTATAATTAAAATTCATAAAAATTTTGAAATTTTGAAAACAAAATACCTGACTCTCCCCATGCTCCTCCAGGAGGAAGAACAAGGTCGGTATCATCTCATAATTATAACCCAGCATATGGAAACTACTCCAAGGCTGGTAATTGTCACTCCCACCAAAAGTATAAATCATCGTCATATACACTTTGGACCAATCCACTGCCTCCCTCGCAGAGGAAGATCTCTCCCCACCTACTCAGTCAGGCTGATGGGGAGAATGAACTAGCAATGGTACTGCGGGACTCAAACCTGGCACCCTCTCAAAGAAAAAGGCTACCAATATGCTGGAATAACCAAAATTATTCCTCCTGCCTCTTTTGTAGTCAGAGAGTTGTTTCCTCATTATCGGGATTACTCCCGAACACCAGTCATATAGAGCTCCCTATATACAGTCCACTGCAAGTCTCATTTGGTTCTGAGTTGCAAGGTGAAGTGATGATGACCCTGCGACCCTCACTATAGTTCTCGCCAATACCTGTAAAGGAAAGTTGCAAATATGAACAATAGGGATGCAGCTACCCCTCTTTTGAGTGCCAGGCTCGCAGAATATATCTATGTAGTTCCGTACACTTAGAAGGTCGTCGCCTCTGCCGGTACCTTCCAAGTTCACCGGAGCTCCCCATCATGATAAACTGGAAATAAAATAGACATCTTCCGATCTAACCTCTAGAAACTCACCTTGGAGGTCAAACATACCAAGATCGTGATCCCAATAGTTTATCAAAAACTCTAATAGGCAGACATTTGACCGCATACGTGAGGTACAGAAGAATTTCAATAACCCACTTTGCCGTAAATCATTTACCGTGGGGGCATCTTGTAGAGATTCTTGGTCCATGTCTTCATGTTCCCTCTCCCTCCACTCAAGCACCATATTTCAATCTAATAAACAAGCATTTCAAACCATTAGATTCATATAAAAAATTGATTTTTTGACCCTATATAATATTTTTCTACCTTGCGCAGTGTACACGACTGTCCTTTGGACAAGTTGCGTACTGTACGTGACTTTCCTTCAGGCAACCCGCGTACAGAACACATGTATGCAACTATTGATATACCATACCCACGTACATAGCGTTCATGCTTTGAGGGCGTGTGAAAACATAAAATTTGGGCCCAAATTTGAAATTTGCTTGGATCAAATGGAAGAGCATAGAGTGTAGTTTTACCTGGCACTTGCGGTTTCAAGAATTGTCCATCGAGTCGTCCACACCAAGCAATCAAAGGTAGAGGTAAAACTTGTCTATTTTGGGTAAAAATCAAATGGTGAGTTTTTTATTTATATTTTGAACTATTTATAGAAAATTTATTTTAAAAGTGGGTTTTTTCCCTATAGTTCATATTTTTTTATATAAAATCAAACTAATCCCATATCTTTTTCTTCCATGTGACAGGTTTATGGTCAT
Organism: Pseudotsuga menziesii; assembly: GCA_001517045.1. Classification (NCBI taxonomy): domain Eukaryota; kingdom Viridiplantae; phylum Streptophyta; class Pinopsida; order Pinales; family Pinaceae; genus Pseudotsuga; species Pseudotsuga menziesii. The sequence goes on along the minus strand of LPNX010741080.1, from coordinate 172,726 downwards.
TTAAAAGTTGTTTTTTCGCTCATATAGGATGGTTTTTTTGTCATTTCACATGCATTTTGCATTTATACCTAATCCATATTAATCCTAGCATTAACACTTCGACCACGGACTATGGTATCCTTAACCATTAGTTCCTCGTTTATACCAATTTTCTTTCGTCGATAGGACTTTCCTCCCATGAGTTTCCTCATTTAGAACCTACTTATTGTCTTTCAATACTCATGCCGCAGCTGTCATAGGTTCAGGGGAGTCTTCTTAGCTATTTTTCATGCCAAATCGAGCCTCATTTTGGTCTCTTTTTACAAGCTATCCCTTTACAAGACTCTCCATCCTTATGGAGTTTCTTTAGGCCCAGGTATAACTCCTCAAAATAGACTTGACTGCCGAGCAAACTTGTCCATTCAAACTCGTTAAGAATATGTGAATGGGCATCCGCATAGGTGGTAGGTTATCTCTTTCTCGAACCATCTGGAATAATACGAGAAAGGATCACTCTCTTTTCTATGAAATTGAGAAGAGTATTCTCAGGTATAGGTTTATCACTTTTCCGGACCTGAGGGACTAAATTTACGGAAAAGGAACACCCAGTATGAGCTCAGTTTTCTCTTTTCCATGCTCTAGACCTAAACATGAAAAAGATTTCGAGTGTACTTCATGTCTTTGTCATGCTCATTAAACACCAAGAATAAAACATCGAATTTATTGTTGTAAGCCCCATTTCTCGTACTCAAATGGATCTTTCCAAGTGATCTTGCTTTCCTTCACACTCCTAAAACTCAAGCTATAAGCTGCTCTCGAAGGAGTGTTGGGTAGGTGGTAATTTAACCTTTTTCAGACCTCCCTGACTAAGTACGAAAAAGGTTCACCTTTTCTTCTACGAGAGTTAAGAGAGTTCTTCTGTGGTATATTTTATACTTTTTCAGCCTCGGGAGACTAAATTGGACGAAAAAAGGACCCCCTGGAGTCTTCTTCATGTTTTCCAGACTCTCTAAACATGAAAACACCAAGTGAGCATGTACTAGTTCGGGCTCATAAAATCCATGAATCAGTGAGACTATCAAGCATTATTCCCTCTTCTCTTCAAGCTTGTCAAAAAATGAAGAGAGACTTGAGTTGACTTTCCTGGACTCGTTAAAATTTAACAGGGAAGATAAGGAAGAAGTTTTCTTTTGGTTCTCAGTTGGTGGCAGCATGTCTTCCTTGAACATAGCACTCTCTTTCTTTTCCGATATTCATGTCTCAGTGTTCACTTTCAGTTCAGCTATTACTTCAAGTTTCTTACTCCTCTTCTTGTCAGTTATACTTGAGGAATCTGATCATGTCTCCTACATGACAGATAAGTCTAGTTGTACTATCTGCAAAGTTAAAAGCTGCCTTGGGTCATATTTGTGTCGTGCTCACTGTTCAAGAATTTAACCCTGATTCTGATCTATATCCTGATTCCATCATTGTCTTATCTTTTATTACTTGTGTTTCCCTTTCTTTACCTAGTTCCTATTCACTCTTGTGATCCGTTGGAGGATATATTTCCTTCCTCATCACAGTATGGTTCCGCATCAGCACTTCTTGATGATGAATACCTAGAGTTTTTGAAAATTGTACCTTAGGATTCACTTTCATTATTGGTGAATTCCTTTGCTTCAGTTGTTAATTATCACCTATTGGTTGACAATCTATTGAATCCTATCCATGTTCGACTTCAATAACATCTATTCACTTGGCTTGGATTGTACTGGTTCTTTGGGATTTTTGACGAAGATCTTAGGTTCATATTTATGGACTAAGTTGCGCAAGATTATCTTGTGGTCACTTACACAGCTTCCAGATCTTTGAAGACTCATCATTATTGTATATTTTGGCTTTGATCCACCTTTGTAATATACGTGGTCTTATACCCATACTATATAATGTACTCAAATATTGTAAAGGAGCTAGTGTTCCAGTATATTGAACATAGCATCCTCAGATATGACTTTGTATATGTCATTATTATGTATTTGTTTCAAGTACTACCTCTACTCCATTGGACTTTTGAGTTCTCCAAGATAATGATTATAATGTATTTCGGACATTATTTCCCTCTGACCTGACACATTAGGGGGGCATCTGTTATCAACCCAAATGGCACTTCTCCATCTGAGTGCCGACATTCCTTATGTTGGTACACAAAAGGACATCTTAGGATTGAAGTTTGCCAAAAAAATGTAGATGGGCATGACTTGGGATGCATTTACCCTTGAACCAGCTTACCATATTTTTTCTAACTATTGAGTTGCATACGAAACTATCTCCATTGCAACTCGCATACGTACACGACTATTGCCATTGACAGCTCGCGTACTGTATGCGACTATATACATTGCAACCCGCGTACATCAGCATATGCGGGTTTCCTTTAAGCAACTCGCATGTCATATGCAGGTTTCCTATTTTAATAGTCGCATACATCTTGATTCGACATTAAAAATATAAAATATGATTAATGGAGATTAGTTGGGCCTTAATCATTAACTATCCTAACTGTTTCAACCTCCTCAACCTGCAAAACACTCTATTTCCCAAAGTATAAATAGAGGCCTTGGGGACGGCATTAATCAATAAAGTTTGGAGAGAAAAGTTATGCTGGTGGTATATCTTCAGAATTCTTGGAGCAGCAGAACTCAAAGTCCTTTGGTTGCAGAGGAGTCCTTGTCTCAGAAGCTGGGTTGTATTCTTATCTCATTCACTGATTGTTAATAAAGAGAGTTCTTCTTCCAACATTGTGTTGAGTCTCTTTCATGTATTTTGGTTAACGAATATTTGATTATTTACTGGATATATTGTTTATCTAACCTCTCATATATACATGTATAAGATAGTACTTGGATAATTTCCTCTTTACAGGTGAAGGAGGTGCATCCCTGGAAACTTTGGAGAGAAAAAGAACCGAAGAAGATCAAGCTTGGATCAACCGTCGATAATCGGGTAAGTCAAGACTTTCTTCCTATTTCCTTTATGTTCTCTATTAAAGTTGATTGTCTGCACGGTTAGTAGTTATAAGTTGTTAACTCCATACCCTAGGTTACAAGGGTGCTTAATCCTGAACAACACCATTCCCAAGTAGTAACCACAAAGAAAATGGGATCTTGGACATTGTACACTCAGATGTATGAAGACTGATGTTACCCACTTCCTTAAGAGGGTATGTATATTATGTCTCATTTGTTTATGATTACTCTCATAATACTTGGATATACTTCTTAAAAGGCAAAGACGAATTATTTGGAAAATTCAAGGAATTTAATGTTCTTGTGGAGAATCTATCTTAAAAGAAGATCAATATCTTAAGATCAGATAATGGAGGAGAATTCACTTCAAATGAATTCAAGAACTTCTGCAAGGAAGTTGGGATTAAGAGGGAGATTACCACACCCTATAATCCACAACAAAATGGAGTAGCAGAAAGAAATAATAGATCCATCATGGAAGCAATCAGAGCAATGATCCATGATCAAGGCCTTCCTATGCATTTATTGGCAAAAGCAGCCAGAACCGCAATCTATGTATAGAATTGAATATCTCATAGTGCTCTTGGAAACAAAACCCCAAAAGAGATGTTCACTGGTGAAAATCCTAAAGTAATCCACCTGAAGATATTTGGTTGTCCTGTATACCTACATGTTCCAAAGTATAAAAGATCAAAGTTGGACCCTTCAGGAAAGAAGGGAATATTTGTTGGATACAGTGAACAGTCAAAAGATTATAGAATTTATATTCTAGGATTCCACCAGATCGATATCAAAAGATATGTTACATTTGATGAATATGTAGCCTTCACCAAATCTAGAAAAATCTTTGAAGATCATGAAGAAGAGGAGAAGGCAACTAGAACCATAGAAGGTACCAGAGCACCAGTTATAGATATTGAAGAAGATCCTATACAAGAATATCGTGATCTAAAAGAACCTCAAGGACTTATGGAAACACCACAGAAGATGATCTCAACAAAAAGAAGACCATCTTGGGCTCATGATGTAACCAAAGAAGCAGAAAGATATGGTGCACCAGAAGGAATCAAAAGACAAAGAATCTATTCGAACTATGTGGCATTAATGAGCAATCTTGTTGAAGAAGAACCCACGTGTTTTGACAAAGCTTCGAAGAAGATGGAATGGATGCAGGACATGATCGAAGAACACCAGTAAATAATAAACAATGATTTTTGGGATTTGGTGCCAAGACCAAAGGCCAAATCAGTAGTTTCTTCAAAATGGATTTTCAAGAAAAAGCATTCAGCAGATGGCAGTATTGAAAAGTTCAAAGCAAGATTTCTCACACGAGGATTTTCACAAAAGGAAGGAATTGATTATGAAAAAAAATTTGCACCAATAGCAAGATATACTTCTATCAGAACTGCCCTTTCCTTGGCAGCGAAGATAAAATGGAAGCTACATCAAATGGATGTAAAAACAACTTTCCTAAATGGAGTCATAGAAAAATAATTATATATTGAAAAACCACCATGATTTGAAACCCGCGGCAAGGAAGCACATGTATGCATATTAAAGAAAGCTCTATATGGGTTATAACAAGCACCCAGATCATGGTATGGAAGAATTGATGTATTCCTAATGGATGTGGGCTTTACCAAAAGTAAAGTTGATTCCAAACTTTACTATAAGGTTTAAAATGATGGGATCGTGATATTACTATTACATGTTGATAACCTATTTTTGACAGGGAAGGAGAATCTCATCAATGAATGTAAGAAGAAAATTGCAACAAAATTTGAGTTGAAAGACCTTGGCACAATGCACTATTTCCTAGGTATTGAAGTATGGCAATTTCCTAGTGAGATTTTCCTAAACCAAGGAAAGTAAACAGTAGAAATTTTGAAGATATTTGGGATGTTAGATTGCAAAGAATTTAACACTCTGATGGTGACAAACATGAAGTTACTGAATGATGATTCTTCAGAAAGAGTATATGTCACATTATACAGATAGATTATTGGCTCACTGATGTATTTGAAAAATACAAGACTAGATATATGTTTTGTTGTAAACACCTTGAGTCAGTATATGGTGGAGCCCAGACATGTTCATCTAGTTGCAGCAAAACATGTAATGAGGTACCTAAAAGGTACATTGGACTATGGCCTCATATATACAGCTGACAGTGAGCTCAGATTGTGTGGCTATACTGATTCAGATTGGGTTGGATTGTTGAAGATAGAAAGAGCAATTCAGGATGTTGTTTCAGTTTGGGGTCAGGTGTGATCTCATGTCTTAGTAAGAAGCAAATAATTGTTTCCATCAGGACAATTGAGTTTGAGTACCTTGCATCATGTTCAGACTGTAGTGAAGTAGTAACCACTTATACTATGAAACGAGAACTATATACTATGAACGAGAACTCTACCCATAAAAATGATGATTTTTGCAAAAAAAACACCAAAAACACCGCCCAAATAGAAAAGTGTTGATACCAGTATACACGTTTTTTTTTTTTAGGTTAAAAAATAGAGCCATGGACTAAACATCCCATATTGTTGTTTAACAAAACTTTAAAATCAACCTTAAATTGGAAAAAAAGAAAAATTCTTGAAGAGATAAATTACAACTTTCTGGAAAATTGCATATTAAAGAAAAAACAAATTTCTCTAATAATTTCACCATTATAACCATATAGAAACAAGGAAATTATGATGTGATTCATAATGAGATAATATATTAGACTATACAAGAACAAATGGTTCATATAAATATTCAAAAACTCCTCTAGAGTTTCATTAAAAAAAATCATACTAGTAAAAAT
>LPNX010741080.1:135145-163780 GCA_001517045.1 Pseudotsuga menziesii | reverse complement strand
CATCAACCATTTTTGAAACGGGGGTAAAAATAGCTACTAAAATTAGGAGAGAGAAAAACAAGAACTGTGTCGAGTTCTCGTTTCATAGTATAAGTGGTTTAGTATGGCTTCGCAAACTATTGACAGGATTATTCGATGTCGAGATGGATGTAACTGAGATTTGTTGTGATAACCAGAGTTGCATCAATTTAACAAAGAACTCGATGTTTCATGATAAGTCAAATCATATAGAGATAAAGTATCATTACATCAGGGATATGGTGGAAAGAGGAGACTGAAGCTCTAGTATATTCCTACAAAGGAACAAGTTGCTGATGTTTTGACTAAGCCTCTATCTCATGTAAAAAGTTGAACACTTTTGAGACAAGTTTGGTGTATTCTAAAAGGACCTCCCTGGAAAGAGGGAGAAATGATGAGACTATTATTGAGGATGAGATGACAGTGATGTGCTAGTGCAGAAAAGGCCAGTGTACCTGTAGATGTTGATGAGATCCGACATTCACTTGTGGATGATAGTATCCTCTTTGAGGATGGTCTTGCGGACAAGAACACTCTCTCTTGTTGAGAGTGGTCCTAGTTGTTACTGGTTGAGGATGGTCCTATAGACGATAGTACTCTCCTCTGGAGAGTGATCTTGCATTCACTTTTAGGATGGTCCCGCGGACAAGAACACTCTCTTATTGAGATTGGTCCTAGCTATTACCTGCTAAGGGTGTTCCTATGGATGATAGTACTCGCTTTTGGAGAGTGATACCGCATTCACTTGTGGTATGGTCTTGTTAACAAGAACACTCTCTTGTTGAGACTGGTCCTAGAGCTTACTGACTGAGGATGGTCCTACAAATGATAGTACTCTCTTCTTGAGATTGATCCTACATTCACTTATAGGATAGTCCCATTGACAAGAACACTCTCTTGTTGAGAGTGGTCTTAGCACTAACAACCTAAGGATGGTCCTACGGATGATAGTACTCTCATATGTTGAGTTTTTTTTCATTTAGTTGTGAGCAAGATCTACATTCAGTTGTAGACAATGGTATCCTCTCTGAGGATGGTCCCATGGACAAGAACACTCTCTTATTGAGAGTGGTCCCAACACTGACAGGTTGAGGATGGTCCTACGAACGATAGTACTCTCATATGTTGAGTGGTCCTACATTCATTTGTGGATGAGATTTTCATTCAGTTGCAGAAGACAGTATCCTTGCTGAGGATGGTCCTACGGACAAGAACACTCTCTTAATGAGAGTGTTCATAGCACTCACAGGTTGAGGATAGTCCCGTGGACGATAGTACTCTCTTATAGAGAGTGGTCCTACATTCACTTGTGGACATGTTCGTGCATTTAGTACTAGAGATGATGAGGCTCGAGATGACACCAAAGATGATGTTGATGCTCGAGATGATTCCAGAGATGATGATGCTCAAGATGATGCCAAAGATGATGATCGAGATGATGCCAGAGATAATGATGCTCGAGATGATGCTAGAGATAATGCTCGATATGATGCTAGAGATGATGCTCAAGATGATACCAGAGATGATGATTCTCCAGATGATGCCAGAGATGTTGCTCAAGATGATGCCAAAGATGATGCTCGAGATCATACCAGAGATGATGTCCGAGATGAAGCTAATGCTCGAGACAGTACCAGATGGTAGAGATTCCCATGATGATGATGTTTCACGGATGATGTTGTTGTAATTGTGAAAACTTCCTATGACATATAGATTCACTAGTCAGTTGTAGAGACGTGTTGTTTTATTATAAAATACCTTCCTTGTTAAGACAGAGTGTGGAAGATATTCTATTTTGTATTATTATTATTATTATTATTATTATTACTCCTTCCGGAGATGTTGTTCCTCCGATTAGGGATTTCATTGATGTATTTGATCGTGTAAAGTCTTGAGGTAAAACCTTCATTGTAAGTCGGGTTAGTAGTACCAACACAATTATTATTAAAATGTATTTTTGAGTTTTCCAAGGCAATTCGGCCCTGGAAGCAAGGAGAAGTCGACCCATTTGGGTTATTAGGACTATCAATTGATTAGTATAAATATGAGAGTTGCTTCTCTCATTTGGACAAGTAGAACACTCAAGAATTTGCGCTAGAGAGAGAAGAGATAGTCCATCTGGAGGAGAGGAAGCAGTCTAGTATTGTTCTTCAGTCTTACACTATACTTGGATGAAGTCTATATAGAGGAATTTTTGCTGGGTTTTCTTCCCCACGAGGGTTTCCCACGATAAATATTCATGTTCTCTTTTGTTTTGATGTGCTTTTTATTATTTCAAAGATCCTTTTGTTTTGGTATAACAACTTTTAAAATATTAACACCTTAAGGGATTGTGGCCTCAGATATGTAACATATGGTGAGATTAAACCACATGGTTATACAGATTCAAATTGGGATAGGAGTACTAATGACAGAAATAGTACCTCGGGATATTATTTTAGATTGAGATCTGGTGTGATCTCATGGTTGAGCAGAAAGCAGACTTGTGTTTCTCTCAGTACAATAGAGGTTGAATACATTGTTGCATGTTTATATTATAGTGAAGTAGTTTGGCTCGACAATTTGTTGACAGGATTGTTCGATACAAAGATGGATGTGACTGATATATACTACAATAATAAGAGTTGAATCAAGCTGACAGAGAACCCCGTGTTTCACAAAATGTCAAAACACATACAGATAAAGTTCCATTATATTCAAGACATGGTGCAGAAGGGAGATGTATAGCTCCAATATGTTCCTACCGAGGAACAAGTGGTTGATGTATTGACTAAGCCTCTATCTCATGTAAAGTTTGAATACTTTAGAGACAAGATTGGTGTAGTCTAAAAGGACCTCCATCGAAAGAGGGATTGATGAGGAGGATGTGGATGTAGTGTTTGTTGGAGTGGTGTGGGAACTCAGTATTGGATTGGTATGTCAAATTGATAAGGCCTGGTTGATCCCATTAGGATTGGTATATCATTACTGACAGGGCATGTTTGATCCTAGGGAGATTAGTATTCCTAGCTAGGCTTGTTTGGCTCGAAAGGGTTAGTAAGTCAGATAAGACTTGTTTGGTCTCCAATTAGGTCAGTATTTTTTTCTAGGCTTGTTTGTTCCAAAAGGATTAGTAATCCAGACAAGGAAAGTTGGGCCTACCAGAGTGCTCACCATGATGTTGCTTCAGATGATCCCAACACTCTGTGCAGATCATGTGGTTGTGGTCCCAACAATCTATGTCGATGATGTGGTTGTGGTCCTAGGACTCTATGCCGTTGATGATGATGATATTCTTTTAGCATTATATGTCAATGATGATGTTGTTGTTCCAACATATCTATATCGATGTTGCATATGATGATGATGTCCCAGTATTCATATATTGATGATGTTGTTGATGATGATGATGTCCCAATATTCACATACTAATGATGATGTCCTAGTATTCACATATTGATGTTGTTGTAGATGATGATGATGTTCGACAATGATGATGATATTCCATGATGAAGAGGATGCTTATGATGATGTTGTTACAAAACTTCTTATGACATATAGATCCACCAGTCAGTTGTACAGTTGTAGTAGTTGTTGTTGTTGTTTATGTAGAATACCTTCCTTCTTAAGAGGGAGTATTGAAATAATGTAACTGCAGAAGATATTCCATTCTACTTATTCTTATGTGATTATTATATTATTGTTGTCACTCCCTTTTGGAGATGTTGTTCCTCCAATTAGGGATTTCATTGATGTAATTGGTCACGTAAAGTATTGATGTAAAACCTTTGTTGTAAGTCAGGTCAATAGTACCAAGAAAATCATTATTAAAATGTATTTGTTTGTATTTCAAGACAAGTCGACCCTATTGGGCAGGTGAAGTAGGTCTTGTTGGGTTATTAGAATTCCTATTTAACGTGTATAAATAGATTTGGTGCCCTCCTTATTTGGGCACACTCACAATGCAAGCAGGTTCACTAGAGAGAAAAAGAGGAGTCCATCTAGGGAGAAAAAGCAGACTATATTAGTCTTGTGGTCTTACACTATACTTGGTTTGATTCTATATCGAGGAATTTTGGTTGGGTTTTCTTCCCCGCAAGGGTTTACCATGATAAATATTTGTGTCTTCTTTGCCTTGTCATGCTTGTCATTCTTTCAATGTTCTTCTTCTTACTGGGCATAAATATTTTAAAAATATAACATAAAATCCTTGATGTGAACTCTCAATTTTATTTCTCCAGCATATACTTACTCTAATCATGTTTGGTCCCATCCTTCCATTTGAGGCGTTTTTTATACTTTGATGTGAGTGGTTTAGGTGGTTGGTTCTTTTGTAAATGGGACTAGAATGAAATCTAACTTCCCCAACCAGATGTGGATTTTTTCATTTTTATTTTTTCAAAATTCATGAGGTGTAAGCATGTTTCTTAAGGGTGACATCCATATGCACATGTTTCTCATTAACAAGGTGCGTATATAAGCCCAAAATTTATTCTTTGAAGGATTTTCCTCACAATTGATGTCTAAGGGGAATGTAGGATGCTTTTGATCATCACTAAGTAAATTAACATTATAACATATGCCCCCTAACGTATGATGTTAGAGGAGAATCAAATGGTCAAGTAGGATTCACCAACATTGGATCTTGAAGACAACCTACAACTAAAAAACCAAGGATTAGAACACTCTCTTCCCGAGGTGAGTATGTCCATGCTCAAATGTGAAGGGTACATGGCCACTAAATCAAAGTAAACTGTGGATCCATGACATATAATGAATGCAGAATCATGGCTATAGATAGAATACAAATTGGATCCATGGATCAAATATAATATGGTAAACAATGGCCAGGTAGATGATACATAGTGGATCCATGTAAAAATATCATATCCATCAATAGATACACAATGGATCTATGTCTTAGTATAAATGAGGAGGACAACTAAAAATGATAATAAATTGTTTCTCATGTGTGGTACCAATGCAATATAGTGTATGGTACAATATTTTGCAACTCACGTGATAGAAAAATGTGGTAATTCTATTGTTGGCCCAAGGTCTTCCATCCAAACCTCTAAAAGGTATGAGTTTTCTCATTTTAAAAAATGATCTAAATTCAAACATCGAGGACATTATTTTATCATCTACCATTGATGTATACCAGTAACAAGTGTAAGGAAACCTACCAATGATGATATTTGGACCCAAGGTACCTACTGCATTCTAGCAAGTGTGAATATATTTATTGGACTCAAACACTTATAGAATCCATCATGCATGAGACATTGATGTATTCCCATGGCCTAATAGCAGAGGAAATTTTCATTTATGACTGCAAGCCATCCAAAGGTACTATCTAGACTTTAGACATCATTCCCATAGTGTAATGTGTTGAGGTCAACGGGAAGAGGCCAATTGGAAGGTAGGCATCATGGAATTCTCTATCCTCCAAAATGAGGAAATATCATGAACTTATTTGACTTGGAAAATGCCTTGGACAAGTTTTGCAGGATGGACCGCTAAGAACATCTCTTGCATTCTCCAAATGTGCATAGCACATGAAAGAGACCCCCTAAGTAATGACCCATGATGTAAGTCATTAACAGGGGCAAGGGATTTTAACAATGATAAAAATGGCACCCAAGGTACATCATGAACCCTGAAAAGAAAATAGAGTCCTTTACATCAAACATGATGGGAAACCATTCAAACAATAACCAATGGTGTATTGTCATTTGTTGAGTGCAAAAACACTCATCAATTATGAAAACAAGGCTAGGGTGCTATGACTCTAGGTCGACTCCTCGGAGCAATGTGTCATAGTCGATGAGAAGTGACCTTCTAATAAGAATTCAATGGGGACCTTCTACACTAGCACAATTCCAAATGCTGGATGGGATGATACTGAGAACAATTTTGACAATAGGGAAGGATGGCATACAAAGTCAATGATTCAGAAGAGTGGATAAATCAGGATAAGATTTCCATTAAATAGGAACATGAAACATTATGTGACTTGTGGATAAGATAATGATACTCAATTGTCAATTCATGAAGCAACAATGGTTGCTTCATAGTTGTTGGAAGAGAAACCAACTAGAAGAGTGATAGGCCTCAAATCATGGTCCAGCTTCTATAGCCAAAAATACTACCCAATTGTGAAGATTGACAATACCTAAGTGTTATGTTCAAAGGTGACATGACTATTCTACTCATGATATTCCTATGAGGTCATAATTATTCACCCCCCACTCTCTTTTTTTATAAATATTTGATTTTTAGTGTCTTTTTCATATTATAAGCCTAAAAAAAGAATAAAATAATGTCATTTTATAGTGGAGGAGATGAGTGTTTCATGGCGTGCAACTAATTTCCAAGCGCATGGAACATACCTATGAAAAATGAAAAATGAAGAAAAGGGGTGTGCATGAAGAGGACACTCATATGTCCTATCTCATTCGATCATGGTTTTGTGTAGTGGCTAATATAAATGGTTATGACTAATGAGAATGAATGAGATATCAACAATGAGTGGAAAACATAAAAATGCATTAGTCTCAATTAATGCAATCAGTGGTATGCAATGCAACAACACAATTGAAATGAACATTGTGGATCCCATATAGGTAATGGCTAGCAATGAGATGTAGAGGAGAAAATGTGTCTTCAACATATAGTCATGGAAGGGGTACAAGGTAATACCGAACCTAAGACATATATTTGACATGGTCATTAGATTATTAATGGGGAACTATCTAGGGTACTCATGTTTCATGTAGGCTCTAGTTCATTAGTTACAAAGCTTCATTGTAGAGGGATAATGTCGTAATTTAACTAACGTGGATACTAAGGTTGATGACATTTCAAAATTGATAATGCATGTGTGCAAATAGAGTGAACCTATCATATATGCAAGTTAGACACAATATTACATTTTTTCACAACATATAAATGTTGTCTTGAGTGAAAATAGTGTATAGAACCACTTTATTCTAATCCAATATTAGTTCTCGAGTAGTACCATTAGTCGCAATTTAAAAAAAGAAACAATTATAAAGTTTTTAGACACTTTGGGTAAATAATTATTGTCAAAAAGTTTATAGGTTCAAATTTCCATTCTTTTGCTAAACCCTTTAAAAAAATACCAAATTTAACCAGAGCTCCTTTGATTTTCATATCCAAATTGCAGGCTCATCACTTGTCAAAATCAGGCGTCGTCATAGCTAGGTTTTAAGTTGATCCCTTATCCTTCTTTTTTATGATTTTATCTTTAATTTTGGTGTTCTGTGGGTGTATATTTTAATTTTTTTAATTGAAACTATGCACACATAGGTAGCAGTCAGACATTATGTGTACATACACCATCTAGTAACCCCAAAAATTCAAAATTCCATACTAATTTTTGAAAATTATCTTTGCAGTGCTTTCCGATGGATATCGAATGGAGAGATAGAGATCATGAATTGCTAGACCAATAGATGGTGGTTGATATCGCGACATTTGGAGTTCTCTAACAATGAGGCTTGTTTTATACTTTGATATGAGTGGTTTACGTGGTTGGTTCAAGTGTAACAAGGTCCAAACTAAACTCCAACTATCCCAACCACATGTGGAAATTCCTTTTTATTTTTTAATTTTCAACTTTCATGAGGTGTACCTGTGATCAAGGGTAACATGCATATACATGTGTTGCTCACTAACTAGGCACATACACAACCCAGAAAATGATTTTTTGAAGGATTTCGCTCAGAATTGATGTATGAGGGGAATGTAGGAGGATTTTGAGCATCACTAAGTAAATCAATGCTATAGCACAAGCGATTTGACATTCTAAGAGTAATTTAAGTGGGATTATTTCAAATATATGGGAATTCCAAAAGCCAAAGAGAACCATAAAAAGTGACAATTTGCAAGAATTTATGGACAAATTCAAAAGAAAAATGAAGCAATGGGGAACCGTTTGGTTGAATCTAGAAGGAAGAATCACACTCATCAAGTCTATTGTTTCATCCCTCCCTCTCTGTATTTTTTCATTTTTGCTTGCTCCAACAAGAATATTAAAACATATCAACTCATGGATCAAAATTTTCCTATGGCATGGAGGTAAGAATATCGAAAGAAAAATACATTTGTTAAACTAGAGGATAGTCGAGATACCCATTAATGAAGGCCTACTATAGATCAGAGACCCAAGGTGAAATAATGTATCCTTAGGAGAAAAAAAATTGTGGATTCTTATTTCAGGTAGATAAGACTGGGTCAAAGAAACCCTCCATATGAAATATGTTAGTGGAAACAAGCTCAAATATCTAGATCAACCCTTAAAAAGACACAAAGGAACTCAAATATGGAAACAGTGCATAGAGGCTTGGGAATTTTTTCATAAATAAATATATCGGACCCCTGGTAATGAAAATAAAATAAAATCATGAGAGGACAGAATTCTAAAGACCCCCCTCTGGGAAATATTCTAGAGTTGTAAGAGCTTCAAAGGTGGATGAGAATCCAAGGCTACGAAAGGCTTGCATATGTGTGTATTTGGGACTCTTCAAAACAAGGTATGTGGAAAGTTTGGATTCAAATTATGCTCCCTCCTCCTCTTCAGATAACCTTGACCATGTTCTTCACCTATTGGTTGGAAAATATCCTCTTAGAAAATACACACAGGACTCCCTAGAATGGGGCACTCTTAATGGACTATACTTGGTAAAACGAGTACCAATCTCTTCAAAAAGATAAAAGGAATACTCGATATCTACTATATGAAAAGGGTTCTGGTGAAATAATTCTCTACCTAATATTAACATCCCCTTTTTTACAATAGTTCATGGGAAAATACTCACAGAGGAAACCTTAAAAAAGAGGCTATTCAGGTCCCTTGAGATGTCCATTATGCAATTCTCAATCAGAAATGACAAATCACATGTTCATAGAATTCCCATTCACTAATATTTCTGGAATTAACTACTGGGGCCCCTCCATTCTTCCTTAATATTCCCTCAATCCTTCGGAGAATTATTCAATCCATGGGGAAAATATTATCCTATGACTCTTCATAAAAAACCATTGATAAAGTGATTTTGGTTTTCTCATCCAAAATTTATTAACTGGAATATTTGGTCAGCTCAAAACCAAGTAATCTTCCAAGACATGAACCCCACCCCGGTTCAGGTTTCCACAAGGGAAAGGGACTTAATGATGGACCACTATTAAGAACAAGGGCATGCATAAGACAAAACATGACAAATATAAACACTAAGGAGAGGGATTTTTTATCATCATTAAGTATAATGGGAAATCAAAGACAACAACATCCTGTTGATTTTTCTTATTAGTTAGATGTTTTTACTTTTTTAACATGTTTCTATCACATAAACATAAACTACATGCATATAATGATCACTAAAAGAAACACATCCAAAGTAGACACAACGTTTACCCTGAAAAAACCCTCTCACAGGAAAGACCCAGCAACTTCTCTAGATAAGATTCTTCAACAAGATACAATGTCAAATCTAGTGCCCGGAACTAGTTACGTAATCAAAATAATGATATACAAGAAATATACAAAATGACCTTTGAGTACGTGCGCCCAAATAGAGAGAGAGAGAGAGAGAGAGAGAGAGAGAGAGATCCCCAAATATTATGCTTCTTGTGTTCCTCACTTGTCCTCCTAGAGAAGTGTGCACCACTTGAGAGAGCGAGATGTGCTTTCTTGAAGATAAAATTAAGTGTGGAAACACTTTATTTATATTATTATTTTCACTATAAGTTTCCACAATTAGGTTGGCTTGAATTTCATTTATTCTTTAATTTATATTTTATTTACCTTTCAAGTTGACTTGTCATTTTGCCATCTAGGGTAAATTTACCTATTTCATTGAGTTAGTTGTGCTCTTCATTTCTTTCCACTTTCTCTAGGAATTATTAAGAATATATTTTGATGCCACATAAACATCAAAAAATCCTCTCAGTGAGGAGTGTATTCTCCATACACGATCCTCAACACTACTTGTGTTTCGATTTCTTCTTCAATGTTCTTTGGGACTGCTATTATTCTTCCTTTTATTCTTTTTTTTTGGTTGACTTCTTCTTGTTGACTTATGGAATATTCTATAGTCTAGAGAATTTCGATGTGAGCCTTCCATATTCCATGATGTTCTGCAGGTCCTAACCAATTCCAAGTGGCTTCTTTCTTCTTCTTAATCCCGTTGTACCCCACTACCCAAGTATGTGGCTATCTAACATCTCCAAGAGGTTTGACTATTCCCCAATAGTCTTGACTATAACCAAATAACGTATCTCATAGTCATTGATAGTCTCAGAGAGATTAACTATTGTATGATATTCATCTGAGGTCTTGACTATGTCTTTGCTCATGTGGGCACACTCCACAAGAGATACTACATCCCATGGTTGTCTGAGTCATGTACCATTACTTACTGATATCTGAGACATGTACGACTCCATGACTTACCAGTGTCTGAGTAAGGTATTAATGCATGACTTATTGGTGTCTAATCCATGTACCTATGCATTACTTATTGGTGTCTAATCCATGTACCACTTAATGACTTACCAAAGGGGAAAATTACTAAGTCATATACCAGATGACTAAATAGTGGAGGGGGGATGACTATTCATTTCATCCCATTGAGAAACATCAAAATCCCCTCTCAGTGAGGGGAGTCATTCTATACTACACCAAGCTTGTCTCAGAAGTACTCAAACTTTACTTTATACAGAGGCTTAGTAAGTATATCGACAATTTGCTCATATGTGGATATGTACTAGAGTTGCATTTCTCCTTTCTACACTATGTCTCAAATATAACTTATTAAGAACCTTATGAAGCCTTACTGCTTTTCATCTTACAATACTGGTTTCAATATGCTCTACCTCTATTGTACTAAGTGCCCCTTATCACTGATTTGCTGGTAAAATAGGATATCATAGCTAATATCAAACTAGAGAAACATCCTTGATGTGTTATTTCTCGTCCACTACACTTTTCACCCTAGTATGATTCCATATATCCTTGCAACTTTATCTCTCTATTTGAGACATATCTGATCCCATATCCAATTGTACCATGGAGGTACCTCAATATATGCTTTGTTTCTATCTAATGTACATGTCTAAACTCTACCATGTACTAAGTGCAAAGTATATATTTGGTCTAGTGTTAACCGACATATCACAGATCCAATCATATGTCTATATGTAATGGAATCCACCAGATCTAAAGAAGATTAACTCAACAACTTCAGATTCGTTACCATTGATGTGGCCATGGACTTATATCCCATCATCCCAAATCTCTTCGGATCTCTATTATGTATTTTTCTTGACTAAGAAAAATCTCATATAGTTTCTTCCATGCCTCTAATACCAAGAATCTTGCCAAGATTCAAGAATCCTATGACCTTCTCCCTCATGGATTACTTTTTATGCAT
Source organism: Pseudotsuga menziesii (assembly GCA_001517045.1). Classification (NCBI taxonomy): domain Eukaryota; kingdom Viridiplantae; phylum Streptophyta; class Pinopsida; order Pinales; family Pinaceae; genus Pseudotsuga; species Pseudotsuga menziesii. The sequence goes on along the minus strand of LPNX010741080.1, from coordinate 152,327 downwards.
CCTATGTTACACTTACTCCCTCTAAAATGGATCTTTTTTCTCCCTCTACATCTGTACATCTTACATTCTCTGCATCTAGATGGATTTCACTAGAGTGACTTGCATCCTTCTCTATTATTGATTAGCTTCTATGTATCCATCTGTGTCATCTCCCATTAAATGGGTCTACTGATACAAGCTTATTGTTCTTAGGGTCACTGGATATTAATATCCTTCATCTTGAACTCTGTGAGGATCTCCATATGGCACCCATATATGAGCTTATCATCCCCTGTAAGAAACATGTCATCCACATATAGAAACCATCTTTAATCTTGTAGCAAGGATTGAGATCTGCATCACTCTTGGTGAAAACCAAGCTCATCAAATAACTATGTATCCCGACATACCATGCACTGGGTGCCTACTTAATCCCATACAAATCCTTATTCAATTTACATACATGTGATTCTCTGTCAAGTTGCTCGATATACATTTTTCCATGAAGTAAACCATTCAACAAGACAACCTTGACATCCATTTGGTGTAATTTCCAACCCATCATGGAAGCTATGGAGATAATAGCTTTAATAGAAGTGTATCTGGCCACTGGAGAAATTGTCTCATCATAATATACTCCCTCTTTCAAAGAGAATCCTCTAACCATAAATCTTTCTTTGCACTTCTCTATGCTGCCATCTACAACATGCTTGATCTCGTAGATTCATTTACCATTGCATCTAATGGATCCTTGTGCTCCTTTTTTGTCCTCATCCATGTGAGACTTCTCAGATTTTTTGAAGGTTCCATCTTCATCAGAGGTGGTATCCCTATTGATATTGATCTCTTTGTCAGGGGATGTATATTCTATAAACCTATGAAGTCTTACTATGCCCTTCTTTTCTGAAGGTCCCATCTTCGGGAATATTTTCCTCCATTATTGAATGAGAACACTTGATTTGAGTGTAACTATTGTACTGGATACTTATGCCCATAAGAAATGGGTAAATCTTAATTACAAATCATTGCTTTTACAACCTCTATAGTGGACATGACAAAAATTTCCACAAGGGTTAACCAGTATCCAATGTATTATCCATCAAAAAAATAATTATGCCACTTATCACTAAGATAACAATTCAATTTAAATAAATAACATTTATTTCACAAAACATTAAATACGTATATTTGCTTGTTTGGTTGACTCCTTGATCCCTGCCTCCTAGCAGAGATCACCAAGGTTGCAAAACATTGATCAAGTTCTGAATTCCTAGAACTTGCTGAAAAAAAATCATCCTTGGTCCTCATGTCTTCTAGATGCACCAGATCCAAATCACCTTGGATCTACCTTCATATTTTGGGAAATGTCCCTTGGCATTATCTGCAAACATCATTATGCTTCACTTGAATATAGATAATAAGAGGCTTCTCCAACTCTTTAAATACATGCTTGAAATTGTTTCCAAGTTCCTTCTAAATAATTTATGTAACATGTCAAGTTCTTAGAAACACGACTATCCACTATCCAGCACTAATCCCTTGAGTGGTAGTACTTTAAAGGACAAATTATTCATATGATGTCTCCTTTGACTTTTTATATGAAGTAGGCTCATCATCATCCACCATATGAGCATGATAATTCATTTTCCCCTTTTTGTTCTCTTAAGTGCAATTTCTTGCATAGTGTCCCAACTTGTTACAATTGTAACACCTAATTTTGGGCATATCCTTCTTGTTCTCTAATATTGATCTTCCATCGGTATTTATGGTAACCTTTCTACCTTTCCTTTCCTTACATGATATGCAAGTGCTTGATTTTCTTCATCATTCGTCTTCTACATATTTGAGATCAACCTTATCTCTTCTTCGGTGCAATATGCCTATAACTTATCAAATTCAAGTATCTTTTTTCTTGCAAGATACCTTGAACAAACATATCCCAAGAAGTGGGAAAACCATTCAATGTTGTCAACATGATCTCTTTATCTTCTACAAGATCTTCAATAGCTTCTAGTTGATCCTTGATTTGACGAGCCCTTGTAAGGTAGGAGAACATTGTCTTTGACTTTTCCATCATCACATTCCTTAAAGGATGCCTTAACAATAACTTTGGAGACTTCTATGTCTCACAACTAGCCCTTTGGTTCCTAGATCTAACCCATTCCATCATGGAACACATCTCAGCTTTATCTTGGCCTTATGTCACCTTTAGATCTACCAATCCACTAATCCTTAACAACTAATAATAACAAGAACCCATTTCTTGCGGCTCTTATTATCCATTTTATACAGCTCGATGGTTAGTTTTGACCACATCAAGGTAGTTTACAATTCAAATTGTTCCAATGGGCATATTATCTTCCTCTACATCCCCTTTCTACGATCTTTTCTAAGTTGACTGCATGCCCATATTTCATGAGAATTTTTTCAAAAACAAAGGGGCCAATAATCCCCGGCCACAATCATTGACTTGCCCTCAAGTCAACTATTCTACTCTTTTATTTCTTCAAATAAAGGGGCCAAGTCAGGAACCACTAACAAGGTTCTACTCTGGAATTACTCAATTCCACCTATTCATTTCACTTTCCCAACAAAATATTGACGCTAGTGATGGATTATTGGGCTTGCTCACTATTTGGTGTTGAACTCTATTGTTGTTTTAAGCCTTGTCACTCAGAATTCACAAAATATGCTAATAGCTACAGCATGAGACATGTCAATTGTGTCGTACGTATGAAGTCGTAGATAGTATTCTTAGTGACAACATCAGCTTCATGAAGGGAATTGAGTTGGGTGTCTGCAACTTAAATTTATTCATATTTGTGATGTTTCTCTACGGGTTGGTCATATCCTATGCCTCCTCAATGATCTACTTAATATTGTCTCTTCTTGAGAAAACCCATCCAATATTGGAAATTAGATAAGATATCCTTTCTTTATGTTGTGAACTCATGAAGGTGAGCACAAATGGTGTGGATGTATATTAAAACAAAAGGGAGTTTGGCCATGAGTTATTGTCATTGTTGCATGCTCTAGCCTTGGATAGTGGTCAATTCTTGTCACAAGGCACCAACTTTAGTCTCCGAGGTCTTTGAGGAGGAGCAAAGAGACTAAATACCATCATGGGGTTGCCACAAGAGCCTTCTTCCAAGACATTAAGGCATTATTGCCGGACCTCTGTCCAAATATTATCTAGTTGATGAAAGATTGCTTCTACCACTTTTTCCACTTCCTATAATTCATAATCCTTTGCTTCTCTTTTTGCAAGTGCAACGATGAGATGAACCTCCATATGTTGATAAGCCATTTGTGTAACATGTTTATCATGTTCCACCTTGATAATCCTTGTCTCCACTTTAGCGTTATAGGAATGCATTGTTTATAACAATTGATGAGTATACCATCCATGCATATCTATGGAGGAGGAGGCAGTACTAGTTAGAGGCTTCCAATTTAGTGGTTTCCCACTAGAAATATATGGTTCCAATTTACAAGACATATATTCCTTTAATTCTTTTCCTCTATTTGCAAACGTGTTGCTTAATGGCATTGAAAAATCCTACTTTGGGTAACCTCGATAAAAAAAATGGAATGATGTCAACCTACTCTTGAAAGATTTGCAACATTACCCGATAATGTTGCAGATCCTACATAAACCATTGTAGTGTGCTGTGATGGATAAATTTTCCATGGAGGAAGAGGAGTGAGGGGGGTGATAGGGATCAATTATGGAATATCATTTATTTGAGCCTCCCCCATGACAAATTTAGGACTAGGGATAGCTTCCATTATCTCATGTGTGGTAGGAGGAGTAAAGGATTGTGTAAGGTCCCCATCACTACTACCAGCAACATTCTAATCTACGTGCTCAATTATATACCCTCTTGACGCAATGATATCAACATCCCCTCTAGCATTCATCTTAGTCTCGATGGTTGTTGGCTATCCTATGTGGCTTGGTAGAGTAGCCTTAACTTCACGGACGACCAGGACCCCTCGCCCACAATCAACACAATATTTGGTTTGTCGTCTTCAATATTAATGATGGGGGCATTTCTTCAGTAGAAAAAATTTGAGGTCTAAAATAGGACTCATAAGGAAAATAATAAAATATTAGTTAAAATAATATAAATAGATTTTCAAGGAAAAGAGACAAAAACTACTTTTTTCATATTTTCAACTATCTCTCTATGGTTTTACTCAATTTTGAGCAGGACGAGTACCCACATTGCATACTTTTGATGGATCCCACTACATGAAAAATGAGAAATTCGTTAAAAAAACATGTTACTTTATGTAGTCAGCATATTTTAATGTATTTCTCATTTTTCATGGCGTGGGGTCCATCAAAAGTATGCGGTGTGGATACTTGTTAGATGCGGAATTGAATTTTGCATCCAACAAGTGCTCCCACTTGAAATTTGAGTAAAAACACAAAGATATAAATTGAATATATGAATTAATTTTTTTTATGACAAATATGCCAAGTCAACCATTATGGTTACCTCATTTTTTTTAAATTATATTGGTTATTGAATTGCAATGCATCAATAGATCATTTTCTTATAAGGCCCATTTTAGACCCCAACTTTTCTCTAATTTGTTGACTTTTCAAAGCCCTCAAAGGAGCATATAATTTATGTAACTAATATCAGTTCATGCTTGGGTCCCAATCCTTTCAATTCCTTAATCATTAGTCCAAACATATGAACAAGGTGCAACTTTCGTAATAGGGAGAGTGAGTGTGAACACAACCTGAAACAGTAAAATGTGTTTCTTACGGAAAGACCTAGTGTAAATAAGATAAATATTCCATGAATGAAATAAAATATAAAATCATAAAATATATAAGATGTGATGATTTACAATTACATTGGTATGACTTTATATAATCCTTATCGTGCCTTTTCAAATAAAAGGGTACATCTCTTTACTTTTTCTCGATAATTAATTAATCATTTTTATTTATTAATTATAAATTATTAATATTAATATTGATACTTAATGTTTATTTATGATTATATATCTTATTATGTTATATATATTTTTATATAACATTGTCTTCCTTTTAAGGGAAGCTTTGTCCTCAAAGGTTATTGGAGACACAACTTACATCTGATTTCTTGCTTGTAATGTTATCTCTCGATCTTTTGTGTTAATAATTGTGACACTTGACAAAACATGACGATGCGTGTTATAAATACCTAAGAAAAAATGCCGCATTGTTCGTGAAGTGGTCCATCCAATATCTATCTTCATTGGAGTAGTTTGTTGATCGCTTTGTTGGATGGAACTTCTCGTTTTCTGCTTAGCTTGTTCATATTGTTTTCTTTCTCTTCTAAAATCATAACTCCTTTATTTATGTTCATTTTGACCATGTCGTTGGCCAAAATGTTTTTTGTAATTTGGGTGTCGATAAGGAGTTTTTGTTGTTTGTTATTATGTTGGATTGACTTCCTTTTAAGCTGTGACGGGGACCTAATTTGTATTTGTTTCTTCTTTCTCAACTTGAATTTGTTTTCTAGAGAGTCTGGATGCTTCCTTCTGGATTTGAACTAATGTGTTCTCTAATAGATTACTTTTATTCTGAATCTTCTCGAACCTTTCATCTTGCGATTGTTTGTCATTTTTTAACTTCTTGATTTGTTCCTCTAGTTCTTGATTAAGATTTCTTAGATGATGGTTATCTTCTTGATGTTTTAGTATTCTTCCTTGAAGGTCTTCATTGTAAAGTTCCATCTTCTTACTATTTTTTAGTTTCTTGATTTTCGCAAGTAATGTCTTGTTATGAATTCTTAGTCGAAATAGTTCTTCAGCGTTGCTTGCTAATTTGCCATTGATTTCTGCAATTTCTAGCTTGTGCTTCTTTTTATTGTTTTCATACTTTTGTTGGAGTTCTTCCTTTTGTTGTTGATGTCAACGTATCTCTGATTCTTGACTTTTTAGATTTCTCTATATTTGCGCCAATTCATCATCTTTGTCCATGATGAGCTTGTTTAAACGCTTTATGTCTTCTCCTAAATCGTTATCACTTTTATACGATGATTCTTCATTATCTTTGAACTTTTTTATTTTGTCTTTGAGATCTTGGTTGTGATTATTTAATCGAGATATTTCTTCATTCTCAGATGACAATAGTTTCTTGATATCTTCATTAGCTTTTTCCAGTTTTTTATTTTGATCTTTTGAGCGATGATTCTCTTGTTCTATCAACCTATGAAGAATGATATGCTTACTCATCTCAAATTGTATATTTTTATTGCTTTCCTTGTAGTATCCTAATACGCTTTCCAGTTTATGTGATTGCATCTGTGAGTTACCTTGATCCTATTTCATAATAAAATATTTACCATATATTGGACAAGGGCGATTGTCATTCTTAAAAAATGTCGTATATTGGAATTCCATTTCGCAATGAGGACACTTAGTCCAAATTTTGGATTTATATATGGAATCCATAATTTCTTCAACAAATCCACACTGGGCTTCAATGACTTCTTCAATATCTTCTAAGACGTGATTTCTGCTCTTTTTAATATCTTCTTGGTCTTTTTTTGTATTAAATAATAATTGTAATGAAAATTATTAATTATTAATTATTATTATTGTTTAAAATAATAATATTTTTTTTCTAATGGGGAGCACTTAGAAATTTTCAAATAATAAATATTATTATTAATATAATAATAATATTATATATATAAGGGTTGGTCAAAGACCCTGTTTTGGAAAAGCTCCATAAAATCATGGGCACAAGCCAGAATCTGCCCAAAAAGAAGCTTTGATACCAATGAAACAGTAAAAATATGTTTCTTAAGGGAAGACACAGTTTATATAAGATAAATATTCCATGAATGAAATATAATATAAAATGATAAAAAAATATAGGATGTGATGATTTACAATTACATTGGTATGGCTTTATATAAGCTTTATCGTGCCTTTTCAAATGAAAGGGTACATCTCTTTACTTTTTCTAGTTAATAAATTAATCATTTCTATTTATTAATTATTAGTTATTAATATTAATATATAATAATATTAATAATTAATATCGATACTTAATGTTTATATATAGTTATATGTATTATTATGTTATATATATTTTTATATAACACAACTAAAGTAGAGGAGTGCCCTTTTTTCTACAAGATTTAGTGGGTGTGGGGTCAAGGCCCTCGCCACTCTTGGCTTCTTCAAGGTCGGTCCTTGCAAAACTTGGGCAGCAATATGTTGATCCCTCAACAAATCCCCTTAATTTTCGCAAAATATATTTGTCCCCATTTGAATTTTGTTAAAATAATGCTTTCCATTTCCATTGATTTTGTCTCACTTGATTTGAAAATTATTATTTGTTGGTTTCCTTTCCTAAATCCTTGTTTTTCTATGCTTCTTATTTCTTTCACTTATCTTTTATGAAATAAGGATTTGGTGGTTTAACTTACCTAGGTTGTTTCACTATTTTACAATCTTGGTTAATTAACAATGCTTCCATGCTCATATTTAAATTTAAAATATATTCAAGTTGATTCCATGCCTCGGTTGCTTGAGTTTAATTAATTTCATGTTTTGACAACCTCGTCAAGCTTTGGCCTTCAATCCGTAATTGAATTAAATAACCATTTTAGTGGATTGAAATAATTTGATTAAACATTTAATTTTAAATATTTTGATCCACGTCTAAGAAGAGTATACATCAAAGATTGGAAATAAATTGACAGTTTTATGTTTTGCGTGATACGGATCTTGTACGAGTCTTAAACTTTTTGTTTGAAATCATGTATTTTCTGTAATATTTTACTCTTTAACCAAATCAAATTAATTCAATTAAAACTTATTTATATACATTTGTTTTTACGCCTTAAAAGAATATGTATTAAGGAATCGAAAAAGGCCTTTAGTTCAGATTTCAAATGATTTATCAAATTTTACACGCCTTTTATTATCTTTCGAAGAATTAAAATAATTCAACTAAGGCCATTCATGTACAATTTAATTCACGTCTTAAAAGAGTGTCTGATGAAGTTTGAAGACGAGCATATAAATCTGTATTTTAACTAAAGGATTAATTTTTATTGGCTTAATTAATTAAATTTGTTTTCTATTTTAACTAAAGGATTAATTAAATTTGTTTTCTATTTTTTATTTTTTTTAATATATATATATATATAATTGCATTTGTTTATAACTAAATTTATTTTTATTTTTATTTTTCTTTACAAGTTATTTTACTAAAAATTTATTGATAATACATTGTCTCCAAAAAGATTGTTAATAAATAAATATATTAATCATTAATGGGTATTCATGTATATAAATTTAATTTTTATAAATAAATTCCTGTGTTTCTTTGTTATAAAATATTTTTTTCAAAAGAAAAAAGCTAATCCTTAATATTCATATAAAATCAAAGGAAATGATTACAAGTCAGTAATGCATGGAATTCTGTCAAAAGACTGGGCCAATCTCCAAAAATAGTACCAGAAAACAACATGCAAAACAAGGTTCACTATCTTTCTGTATATATAGGGGCTTCTATCTTGACTGCTCTTCAACAGATGGCTTCATCTAGTCCATAGAGAGCATAAGATGGCCCTAGACAGCTTATCCAAGAGGCACTCGAGGACATACTAAATCTAAAATAAATAGTAAATCATAATCATAAAAGTGCCCATATGGAAAAAAGGAGACTAAGCTCTGGCACAAAAGCTCTAAAAGAGCTGATATTCTCCATCCCCAATTTGTCCTCCTCATATGTTTCAATGAAGGAAAAGAGGCCAGTGGCCATTGAGAGTGCCTCTTTGGATAAACCATATGCTCTCATGTTGTGCTCTCTATATACATGATGAAATTCCAACATGTGGAAAGAGTCCTTCATCCTTATAATACTTTCACACCAGTTGCTTAGATCCAGAGAAGATAGGGTAGCCTTATTGTTTTCCCAGTTGATGACAGCATATGAGTCTCCATAAATGTGCAGAGTGGGGATACCAATGGCCTCATCAAAATAAGGGAGGATATAGAGAGAAACAAGCTCTGCTCTAGTATTAGTGTTGTGGCCACAGCCCCATTTGAGAGTAAAAGAGAGGTCATTATTGATTGCAAGAAATATGCCAGCACCTCCCAACGTGCTAGCAGTTGTTCCATCAAAGAATCCATAAGGATAAATAAGTGTAGGTCCAGGGCCAACAACCCGCCCTTTCAATTTTTTCCCCGAAGCTGGGTATACATGCATGAGAAATAAAATGTGATTACAAGTGTTTGAGGGAGTAGCACACTTGTTCTCAAATATGCAATGATTGTGGGTTATCCATATGCACCAAAATGAAAAAAGAGGAAGGTCCATGTACACCCGATCTGGATGGAACCAATCCTCTAATAATTCCAGGAGGGAATTGTTGGACATAGGAATACACAGTCAAAACGTTTACAGAGACTAGCAAAGATAATCTGTGCAAAGGAACAGCCAAAAAACAAGTGATCCACAGTTTCTTCATCCTCGTTGCATAGACAACATCTACTCGGGCCAAGCCATCCTTTTTTCTTTAAGTTGTCCCGAGATAGGATGCAATTTTCAACCTCCAACCAGAGGAAGCACTTGATATTTAATGGGATAGAGCATGTCCAAATCCGAGATATGGCCTTTTTATGAGCTGACTGAAGTGTAGTGGAGGCAGTCAGATCATATATAAGACTAGCTGTGACCTTTCCATTTTTTCATTGTGAGTCCACAGCAGAGAATCAGATTGCTTATTTAACCTTATTCCACCATGAGAGAGACCTTTTATATAATTGTTCCATTCATCCTTCCATCTTCCACCAAGATCCAAATCATCTACTTCTAGCCAATAGTACTGCACATTTTGTCCTCCTTCCGGATTACGTGGATGATGAAGAGTAAAAATACCGTAGTCCAACAAATAATCCCTGAGATATTGAGAGATAGGAAAGCAGGATTCTAAACCAATGATTGGGTCTACCCCCAGTTTAATGCACATCCCATTTCCAACTTTCCATCCCAAGCATCTGCTGAGCCAAGAGAAAGTTTTTAGAAAACCATTCCAGAAGAAAGATGTACCTCTTACCGAGAAGTTCTTTTTACGCAGCCAGACTTCTACAGAGTGGCCTTTGAGATACTTGGTACAGATTATTTGATTCCATATTCCAAAACCATTTAGGGCCATCCACAAGCTCTTCAATCTTAATGAAGTAATGAACTAGTCCAAGTTCTTTATATCCAATCCCCCAAACTCAAGAGGCCTAAACAGAGTCTGCCAGTCAACCAGATGAAGTCATTTTTTGTCTCCTGTGATTCCCCAAAGAAAAGAGAAAATGAGTTGTCAAATCCTGTTAAGTATGGATTTTGGTACAGGAGCCAGGGCGAACTAGTAGACAAGTAAACTAGTAAGGACTGCTCGAATGAGGACAAGTATTCCACCGATGGAGAGAAGTTTGTAGGACCAATGATTGATTCTCCCCTCAAATATCTTTAGTATCCATCTTCAATCATTTAAACCATAGCTAAGGGGCTTGTTATAGTATCTAAGGTATTTAAAGCCAGCCTGTATGGGATCCATTTTATAAGGCAAAATGTTTGAGATTTTGTCAAGAACCTCTTCATCAATTTCATTAAAAAGGAAGGAGGATTTATCAATACTGATGCACATTCCAGATGCTGAGTAGAAAGTATCCAAAACAACTTCCAAGGCCATCCATTCATCAAGGGTCCCCATCCCAAATAGAATCACATCATCCATGAAAAACAGGTGTGTTAGGGAAAGAGAGGAGGAGATCTTGATTTCTCTAATCCTCCCATTTCTCTGAGCATCATTTATAAGTAGGATGAGGCCCTTTATGACTAAAATGAAAAGTAAGGGGAGAGAGGGCATCCCTTCCTGATTCCACTAGTAGCAGTGAAAAAAACAGATGGAGTGCCATTTACCCGCAGAGAGAAATTAGAAGAAGTTAAGCATCCCATAATCCAATTAACCCCCATCGGGGGAATGCCAATTTGTAATAGAATGAGTCTCAGGTAGGTCCAATTTAAATGGTCAAAGGATTTAACTAGGTCAAGCTTGAGGACTAATGCACTTATTTTCCTGGTTTTTATAGTATGCAGAGCTTCTTGTGTAATTCCCACGGGTTTGATTATTTGCATGTTCTTAAGGAATTCGAATTGTTCAGACGAGATGGATCTATCAAGGAAAGGCTTTAGTCATGAAGCAACGATCTTTGAAATGAGTTTATAGATCAGATTACAAAGGGATATGCGACGATAATCTGCAAAGGTTTTTGGCCTCTCATTTTTGGGAATCAGTGTCAAAAAAGTAGAGTTTAGTGAGGAGATCGCCTTCCCTTCCTTCCTAGAATATTCCACTGTATTTAGCAGATCCCTTCCCACCAAGTCGAAAAACTAGAGAAAGAATTCCACCAGCCAACAATCCGGGCCAAGGCTTTTGTCCCTTTTAAAAGATTTTAGGGCCCCTTCAACCTCAGCAAGGGTCACTTTAGAGGTAAATACCTAAGCCTCATATCTCAAAACAATGGAGGGAAAGTGTTGAATTACCTTCAATTGATCACCAATATTGATTTTTCCATCATCCTTGAATATTTCAGAGAAGTGCTTCACACCCAACTCTTTTAGCTGTTCAGCCTTATCTACCCATACATCCTCTTCATTTTTTAGGGCCCAAATAGCATTAAAATTTATATGGGCTGATACAATACTATGGAATAATTTTGTGTTTGCATCTCCCAATTCAGCCCATTTAGTTTTGCTTTTCAGCTGCCAAGTCAGGAGTTCGTGTGCTAGAAATTTCTCTTTGCATCCTTTAAGGGAAATCAGGATGCTTACCTCCTCCTCATTTAAAATTCCATAGGGGCAAGAAGACAAGAGAGATTGTATTTCCAGGTCAATATTTGATAGTTCTCTTTGTATGTAAAACTTCCTTTTCTTTACCCTATCCTTGACCTCCACTTTTAGTCTTTTGAGTCTCCAAACAAGACTAGACATGTCATCATGAGCGTGTGAGGGAATCTTTGAATTCCAACTTTCCTAAACCAGCTTCGAGAAGCCATCTTCCAAGAGCTAGGCCCTATTGAACTTGAAATGATAGTTATGTGCAGAGGGAAATGAATTACATTCCAAGCACACAGGGTAGTGATCCGATAGTTCAGAGGGAAGAGCCCACACTCTATGTCTAGTTAGGCAGGGAATGAGAGATTCAAATGTTAAAAATTGTCAAGTCTTTTGTTGATGCCCTCATCACCATCCCTTCCATTCCTCCAGGTTGGTCCAACAATAGAAGGAGCCAGGTCGATCATGTTGGAGTATTTTATGAGTTGAGAGAAGAAAGGTGCCAAGGGGTCCAAACGTGTTTTTTACCCCAAATTTTTGCATCATTAAGGGTGAAATTTAAGTCACCAGCCAAGATAAAATTAGGTAAATAAAAAATACCTCCAGCGACCACATTATTCCAAAAGGGGACTCTGTTAAGATAGGGGCCATAATAGTTTAGTATAGAATAAGCAGTAGGGGAGCCCCAAAACTTGGCCTTCACAAGGATACCAACAGAGGTTTCAAAGGCTTTGCAACAAGCAGAAATTGGGTTCCAACCAGTCAGATTACCTCCAAAGAGGTCAGAAGAGTCAAGAGCACAGAATTCCCAACCCTCCAATGGTTTTGAGAAAGCTAGTAGCGCAAGATAGTGGTTACACATAGTATGTTGTAGCAGAATCATGTCTGGAGAAATTGAAAGAAAAAGAGAATGAAGGGTTTTTTATTTGGCTAACCCTCAAAATCCACACACGTTTAAGCTGAGTATCTTTATAAGGGGGCATTGTCTATGGGTGACGTTGCTCTAAGCACCCGGATAGGAGAGGCTGAAGGGCCAAGAGAGGAGGCCCTAGCTGCAGTTTTGATTCTAACTGAAAGTGGATTGAAAGACAAGGGGCCTGTGCCAACCAGAGCATATGAGGGAGGTTTTTTTCCTCGCTTTTCTAATGGTAATATTTTCAAAACATATGGATTCCAGAGGAACAATTAACGGAGACAGAGGAGATTTAGACTAGAAAATAGATAGAGATTTCATAAGAGCCGAGTCATAGAAGTCCGGGGAGGAGCAAGGACAGTCGGGAGGATGTGTGAGCGGGACATAGCCCCTTGTAAGAACAAGAGGAGGGAAATCCTCTGGATTAAATAAGGGGGTAACCTCAGCTTCTAGGTAAGTGGACTCCTCCAGGATAGGTAAAGTGGGAATGACATCAGCGACCTCAACAGATAGGTGGTCTTCAGGGAAAACCTGTGGAGCCACCAAGGTGGGTGTACAATTAGAAAGGGAGGCATGAGCATTACAATTTTCCACGTCCTGTATATAAAGGAGCTCACCCCTAGTTAAATATTCATAGTTGGTAGGTGAGAGAGAATTGTACATACCTTCTGGAGGGAAAGAGGAGAAAGTTTGTGCTAGAGGAGGGCTTGGTGAAGAAGAACGGTTTGGTGGAGAAGCAGCTCCAGATGTGTCCGGGGGTCTGTCACCATGCAGGAGAGCAAGGAAAGTACGATGAATATGGCCAAATTCATGGAACCAGTTACACCGAAATGGTATATTCAAGTAGTCCAACCTTTGACAGATAGGCAAATCATTACACATGATCTCAATTTCAACAAACATACCTCTTAATTCATCCATCTCTACAAACACTTTTTCCATCCTCTTATTAAATATGAGCTGAAAGTCATCTTCCACCACCACGAAACGTCCCAATGTGTTAGCAAGTCCTTCAACGAAATATTTACTCTAGAGAGGGAAGGGTAGCGCAGGAAGGAGAACCCAGAGGTGTCGCCTGACCACTCTCTCCCAAAGTGGGTCAAAATCCACATGCCACCTGCTAAGCACTAGAGATCCTTTATTTATAGTCTAGAGAGAGTTAAGGATCCTTGTAGCATCCTTATATTCCAAAAATACAAAGACTAACCATCTATTTGACAGTAAGCTAATGGTAGGCACATAAGTCAGTATTGGTTTTTAGTGGACAGTCGCCCAGTCCACCCATTCCTTCTTCCCCATGCTGCAATATTCAATTATTCCCACCAATTCCCTACTGCAAAAGGCCCCAACCCTATCCATGTAAATTTCATGCCCTAGCACGTAGCTTCTCTTTCCTTCGAGTGCCCTCACAGTCTTGACATTTCTGCGAGAATGGACTGAAGAGAGGCAATCCAAATGATATGCATGAGGTAATACGCCCACGCCCCGTGGCGCGTAGTGAAGACTGGAGTCCACTAATAAATGGTCCAACCACTGTCTTCCAACTAGGATGGTACAAAAGGAGTGTGGCCGCTTGTGGTGGAGAGACCACAGACCAGGATAGGAGGATACCCGGAAACCAAAACCCCCATTAGAGGAAATTTCAATTTAAAATGGGCCTCCAAAAATAATACAAATTCCATGTCATCATGTATTATCCAATAAAATGCTTTAAAATTCAAGAAGGGAGCACCTCTTAAACAATTTTTTAATATAAATTTGGGGATAGGTCTCATAAAAAAACTATTTTTTTTGTTCATATTTTCGACATCCATGTGTTTTTACTCGAAAATACAAACAAAAAAGTAGTTTTTTCTTTTCTTCCTCCAAAATTAATAAATATTATTTTATTAATTTTCCTTAGGAGGCCCATTTTGAGTTGAAATTTCCTCTAATGCTCCTCTCGGCAAGACAGTTAAAAAAGGGAAAGTGCAAGTTAGGCAAGATTTGTGACTAACCCAGACCATAGTGTGTAAAAACCGCAAGCAGGGCCTAGGTCAGTGAAAACAGTGCGATAACAAGCCTAGGCCAAGATAAACCAAATGACGTCAAACCTAGATAAAAACAAAGCAAGTCGTGCAACAACCAAGGTAAAAAAATAAGATAAATGGAGAAACCCACACTAGGGTAAAAACAACCAAAACCGGACCTAGCCCTGCAAGTAAAAACATCGCTACAATTCCACAGAGGGAAAGAGGATAAAAACACTAAAGGTCACAAGAGAATGAGGTGACAATACAAGGGTTAGGATGTCGAACCCCGGAAAGAGGAGACCTGCAAAAGCCCATTTAGTTCACAACCCTTCGACAGTCAACAATGAATGTCGGATGTGAAGACAAGGTGGTATTGAACCAAACAAAAAGATACATCACTTCCGACAGTCAATTGGAGTAACAAAACCCGTAAGGGTTAGGCTATCGAACCCCAGAAGGAGAAGGCCTACCAAACCCCGTTTAGGTCACATCCCTTCGATAGTCAACGAGGGATGTTAGATGTGAGAGCAGCAAAGACAAGGTGATATTGAACCAAACAAAAAAGAAAAATCACTTCTAACAGTCAACAGGAGTAACAGGCACTGTAGACAAAAAAATACTAAACAACGTCCACAAGGTACCAGAACCGGAGCAGGCGGCGAAAAAGCCAGAGTAGAAGAGCATAATCGGTCCTAAACTAACAGGAAAAACCATCAACTAAAGTAAAAGACCAAAAAAAACACCAATAAACATTCCCACTTTCTTAACACATGGTTGGTACTAGACCCCCTGCGAAAGGGGTGGAACCCATGTGGGAAAAGGCAGCATCAACAGGTAAGGAAAGGCAGAAAAAACCCTTATCGGTGGTCAGAGAGAGAAAAAACCAAAGAAAACATACCCAGAAAGAGCGTCGCGAACAAACGTCCCATCTAAGAGGACCAGGCTCAAACCATTGCCCATATCATCCGAAAAGAAACGCACCGACAATGTTGAAAACCCTACGCCATAGTCGTTGCAAAGCCAAACATCCCTTTATTTCTTCATACATTATATGTAAACAAACATGTTGTACAAGGAAATGCAATATCTTATCTAGAAGGCATTGTTAACTTATTTGGTTCACATAGATAAATAGTAAAGTTTCTAAATATGGGGAGTTTATATATTTTTAGGGTTTAAATATAGATTACATTTTTTTTCAGATTACTTGTGATCATTATTGATCATTGTTTATTTTTGTTGCAGCTATCAAGAGATGATTGAGAAAACAAAACAAAAAATTTGACTAAGAGATCAAGATTACGAAGCCACTTGTTCATCGATTATGACCTAATAGCAACAAGATCAGTGGGAGATTTCACTACAACATGAAGTGGAAAAACACGTCGATTATCACACGGATTTTGTTCCATGCAAAGTACCACCACCATATCACCATCAAACAAATATCAAATCACCAACAAAAGGAAGGGTTAAACAATAGTCCTTCACAACAATGCTCCATGTTTTGCAGCCAAGAAGATGTTTCATGGATTTACAACAAAAGATACGACCATATTTTGGATATAGTGGAGGACAAATAGCATGAATTAGTTTTCAAAGGGGTCATGAGTTTGAATGCTAAGATCGTGTTATCTGCCTATTAGGAAAGCTATCATCGTGAAGAAAGACACCATTTCAAAAAAATTATGCCACGAGTTCACTGTAAAAAGGGAAATCAACCACAACAGTAAATAAACAATTTGCCACATGGGTTAGGTATATCTGAGATGTTAAAGGTAGCTTTTTAAGAGTTTGAGTTTATGCGAATAGAGGAATCATCACAACAACCCATCTTTTCAACACAATATTACCAAGTTTCAAACAAACACAGTGATAGCCGTCTTATCATATTGTTCCATGTGCCATATAAACCTTGACAATGTTTCAATGCAGAGAGTTTATTTTGTTAAAGTTAATGCAATTGCAAGATCCATTCTCTAGGGGGATGGCACCCTAGTCAATTAACTATGGATCATGGTCAGTTAACTAGGAAAAGTAAGTCCCTAGTAGGTACTCTTGGCCCCCCAGTAGTCTATTGGGGTTCTTGTTTTGGGACCATGCAGGTTGCATCCATTGGAAAGTCCTTGGCATGTGGCTAGGGACCCTCTCTGTCTCTAGGGAATAACCTATAGGCAGAGAGAGAGAGACATCCTGGTCTGGGACCAAGCAGTTCATGCAAGTACATACCTAGTCAGTTAACCAGGTGGATCTTGGTTTGTTAACCAAGATGATGATGTGTGATGCCCTCCCCTCCTAGGTCTTCTCAAGGGGTGGTCAGTTAACTAGGAAAAGTAAGTCCCTAGTAGGTACTCTTGGGCCCCCAGTAGTCTATTGGGGTTCTTGTTTTGGGACCATGCAAGTTGCATCCATTGGAAAGTC
>LPNX010741080.1:93978-134913 GCA_001517045.1 Pseudotsuga menziesii | reverse complement strand
CCCTCCCCTCCTAGGTCTTCTCAAGGGGTGGTCAGTTAACTAGGAAAAGTAAGTCCCTAGTAGGTACTCTTGGGCCCCCAGTAGTCTATTGGGGTTCTTACTTTGGGACCATGCAGGTTGCATCCATTGGAAATTCCTTGGCATGTGGCTAGGGACCCTCTCTGTCTCTAGGGCATAACCTATAGGCAGAGAGAGAGAGACATCCTGGTCTAGGACCAAGCAGTTCATGCAAGTACATACCTAGTCAATTAACCAGGTGGATCTTGGTTTGTTAACCAAGATGATGATGTGTGATGCCCTCCCCTCCTAGGTCTTCTATATGGTTGAGCTAGGTTTTCTCCTCAAGGGACCGACCACCCCTTGATGGAGTCACTAACACTTGACCTTAGGAGTAGTTAAGAGACCACAAGATCACATCATCCAGTCGGGACCTTCCTTATATGGTGATGATAGGAATTTAAATTAGTGTATGGAACACTTGTACATTTGAGAGAGAGATAAATGAGTTGTATCCCCACCTTGTTATCACACCCATGGTATTGTGGTTAGAAAAGTTGTCTTCCCACTTTGTTTTTCTTGGTCTTGTGGGTAAAAGGGTTGTCTTCTCACCTTGTGGTTACATCTTTTGTCTTGTGGTTTAAGGGATGATTACCCATCCTTGATTTATGGTGGTTATCCTTGTGTTAGCCTAAACTTTTGTTGACCCTAACCTGTTGTTCCTATGTGTTAGTTCCCACCTTAAGCATGTCACCCTACCTTTTATCTTGACCCTAGTACCCACTCCTAAAGACATCAAAATAATAAATTATAACTTTATGTTTGGTAACCCTCCTAAAATAAAGGATGTCTTGAGTGATCTGGATTTCTGTGAGAACGAAATGAAATAACATACATAGAATAATAAACACCGACATATTGTAAAGATAACATATACAGTAAACACATATTCTATTAAATGGCAGAAATAAAACATACTGTAAATACAACATCTAGAATAATGGTAGCTATCTCTAAAAAGAGATGTGATTATTGCGCTCATCTGTACCAAGATTAATGCAAAATGAGGCCCAAATGGTCTATTTATAATAAGCATGAGGGAGAGAACCCCAAAATTCCAAAACATAACCCTAGAAGATGAATTGTCATAAATTTTGTGTCCCCAAGGTGATTAGTTGAACATTCAACTTCACGGGGTCATAACTTTTACATACAATATCTGATTTG
Organism: Pseudotsuga menziesii; assembly: GCA_001517045.1. Taxonomy (NCBI): domain Eukaryota; kingdom Viridiplantae; phylum Streptophyta; class Pinopsida; order Pinales; family Pinaceae; genus Pseudotsuga; species Pseudotsuga menziesii. The sequence goes on along the minus strand of LPNX010741080.1, from coordinate 133,689 downwards.
GGCACTCGATATCCCGTTGGAAAGGTCTATCTGAGATTTACATATTTTGACTGCAAATAAATCCTTTTAAGTTAGTGGAAAACTGCGGTGATAATCTTTCAATTCGACAAGTTTCGAACCTCTTAGACAGGTTCATCCTTAGGAGAAAAAGAATCTCACTCTTTTTTACACACAGAGGTAAGGTATAAATATTATTAGTTTCTTTTTTATTTCATGAAATTTAATGTTTTCTTGTTGGTTTTGGTAAAATTAGGTTTAGGTAGAATTAGAGTTTTTTTTTTAAATTAAGTTTTGTTAATTATCAATATAATGTAGGTTTATTTTAATGCTTTGAATTATATATAACTTATTTGTTTTTAGTTTTATTTTAATGTTTTAAACTTCATATTTTTATTTTCAAATTATAAACCCTTAATGTTTTTTATAATGTTTTAGAATGTCTAATTACAAATATTAATTTTGTGTTTATTTATAATATTTTAGAATAATTATTATTGTGTTTATTTTAAAGTTTTGGAAATTAGTTTTAAAGTTATTTTTTAATTATAATAAATTCTAAAAGTTATAATAAAAGTGTTTAATATAAAAGTTCAGTTATAATAAATTTGGTTTTTTAGTGATGACATTAGTTTTAAAGTTATAAAATTAGTTATAGTGTTATAAGAATGTATTTGAAGTTATTAAATGTTATAAATTTAGTTCTTAAATTTAAAGATTGATTATTTTTGCAATTTTTTTTATTATATAATTCAAAGTTTATTATTAATCTTGTTTCAATGCTTAAATAAAGTGTTTTTAGGTAAAGTTCCTAAGGGAGAATTACTTTCTCAAATTTTTAATTATGGGTTTCCAAGCTTCCTTAAATTTAAGGCGATCCTCTCGATTGAAGTTCTTTAAGCATTTTTCGATTTCTATGGCTTCACGAACTTTTCTTCTATAGTAGTTAGGGACAATTGCTAAGACAATTGAGTTTTCTAGGCAGATGTGATGTTTAGTTTTGTGGGAGTGTTCTGCTATGGCTGAGTTTTTTACCCTCTTGTGATGTAGATCAGCACTATGCTCTTTTAAGACACCTTTATGGTGCTTCGGATCGATAGGATCATTTTCCTTGTCAAGCCAGGTTTTTACCCTCTTGTGATTGATCTCCCAGTCTCACCTATATAGGCATCGCCACAAGAAAAAGGAGTTTTGTAGACACCTTTATGGTGCTTCGGATCGATAGGATCATTTTCCTTGTCAAGCCAGGTTCTTAAATAGTTTGGGGGGGTGAATTCATGCTACCCTTATGTTTTTCTTCCTCGGGATATTAGCGATTTTATTTGTAGTGCCATGAATATAAGGAAAGGTGATTCTAGAAATATTATATGTTTCTTTTTCTTTTGTTTTTTCCCTATTTATGTTTCGAAATATTTTATCGATTTCTTTCTGTGTATATCCATTGCTCATGAGAGATGTCTTGAGGTGTCCCGACTCTTCCTTTATGTGATCTGTATCGAAGACTCTCCAAGCACATGTCGCTAAGGTGTTTATTATTCCACTTTTCTGGGAGGGATGATGATGTGAGTCAACGTGAAGGTATTTGTTTGTATGTGTTTTCTTTATGTATACTTGGTGAGATAGAGAACCATCAGTTTTCTTTGTGATAAGTACATCCAAAAAAGGAAGGGACTTATCCTCCTCTCTCTCTAGAGTGAAATTAACGCTATCACGTTGATTGTTTAAATGTTTTTGGAACTCAACCAACTTGTCTTCTCCATGTGGCTAATCACTAAATACATCGTCCACAAATCTAAGCCACCATCTTGGTTTTTGTGGAGATGAATTTATCGCCTTTTCTTCAAAATCCTCCATGAAAAGATTTGCCACAATTGGTGATAGTGGTGAGCCCATTGCAACCCCCTCTGTTTGCTCATATGTTTCTCCTTGAAAGCAAAAATAGGTTGACCTGAGGCATATCTCAACCAAGTGGGCCGTTTCAGGGTTCGATACCTTCTTGATGACCTCCACGACATCATTAATTGGAATTTTAGTGTAAAGTGAGAGGACATCAAAGCTTGTTAGTAAATCATTATCATTCATCTTCCAATCTTTCATTTTACTTACCAACTGTGAGGAATATTTGATGAATCAGAAGGTCTTTCCAACCAAAGGTTTAAGAGTTTTTTCTAAGTGCTTAGCTAGATCATACGTAGGGGATCCTATTGTGTAGACAATGGGTCTAAGTGGGATGCCCGGTTTGTGAATTTTAGGTAGGCTGTATATGCGTGGCATGATTACGTTCTTGGGAGTGAGTTTTTTCTTGGTTTCTTCATCTAAAGATGAATTCTTAATTACCTTGGTAACGTCTCTCATCACCTTCTTTAATGGATCTTTGGTGACTTTCTGGTAACACCCACTCTCCAGATGTTCAGTCATCTTCTTTAGATAATCCTTAATTCTAAAAACAACTGTAGCAATCCCTTTGTCTGCTTTAAGAACCATAGCATATTTTCTATCTCTGAGCTTTTTTACAACGTTGTATTCATCCTTTGTTACAGATTTCCCTTCAAGCAAGCTACAATTTAGTTGAAATCGTGATAACATTACTAGATCGAAAGGATTGCACAATATCGTAGTCAAAAAGATCGAAATTACGAAGGGACACCATTTCTTTAAAATTTCTTTAAAATATTAAATTGTAAATTTAAATAAAAGAATATCATTGAAGGGGTTTGATCCATTTTATTTTATTGCAGGTATAAGGATTGAAAAGGTTAAGCATCGAAAATATATTATCAAGTTGCAAATCTCATCAAACCTGAAAATGTGTAATGATCGGTGCTAAAGATGATTCTAGCTCATAAAAAATTGTAGGTGATAGGATAACTCAGCTCGGTTGAAGGAGAGAAGCTCAATCCACCCAAAAAATGACAACACATACTCTTCACCTATCATAAAGATAAAGATTTCCACAATTAGATCTTGCTTCTTTCAAGGGAATGTGTTGTTTTTCTTTTGAGAGAGACTTGATCCTTTCAATCCTATAAATGTATTTTTTCAATGGAAAAAAAGTTGGGGGGGGGGGGGGGGGGGGGGGGGGGGGGGGGGGGAGGTCTCTACATAATTGAAAGGATTTATTTTTCCTAATGTCTTCTATAAATTTGCATTCAAAGTAAGATACAAGGAGGCACTGCCATAAGTATTCTTTGGATATCTACGAAAGCTTTGAAATATTTTCATGCGAGATAAATCAAAAGCCAACGACTGTTGTTGCCAATCATTTTAAGTATTCAGATGCATCTTGTAAGATTATTCCATTTTTACGAAGTAGAATATAAATTAAATATAAGTATTTTACGTATTTTTTAGCATATAATTTTTTATTTGATTAACTAAAACGATTGTAAGTTAGATGCATAAACAATATTACAGGTTTATCAATAATAGTTTATTGATTAATCTTGTGATATTGGTATGTTCATAATCTTAGTATTTATTTAATTTCCTTTAAATAACTTAGTAATTAAATGGTTTCTTTATGCGTCATATTCATTTTCAATTATCCTCCCATGGGATAAGATAGATTTTAATAATTTTTCTATAGCTTTTAAGTTGTGTTTCTACAGCTAAAGTTACAGTTTTTATGTAGTTTTATTGTATTAGATTAGCTGCATTGCATATCGATTAAATTGCGTGTAGGAAATTAGGATAGATTTAAATGATGAATTATTAGTGTCGAAGACCTACATCAACTTGGTGGCAATGGAGCCAACATACCCATAAGAAGCAGCTACACCAAATGATATAGGGTCTACTTTAAGAACCTTGGATTGGGTTGCTTCTCTTATGTTGACGACAGGTCAGTTCTTCCCATCAACAAATGGCACTATAAGGAGGGACTTAGGTAAATTAAATGATTATTGTTTTTTTTGTTTGAACTATTTTGAGTTAGCCACTTATCCTTCAGCTTGTAGTTTTTCAATTTTATATTGTATTCTTCTTAGAATTCATAAAACATGCTAGAAGGCAAGTTAAATAGAAATCTAGCCTACTTGGATTCAATCTTTTCATTGTTTTAAACAATCATGCATCTTTCCCAAACCTCTAATTGGAGATGTGTTTCAAGACAAGTTAAGTGTAGCAATCCATCAAAGATAATTAATGTCTTGTCAAAAACTAAGTTCGATGGCGAGGGGGTAGAATCTACATCTGAACCTGATTTACAACTTATTCAAAATTGTAATTCTAATGATAGTGTCCATAAAGGTGTCACATGCAAGTTGTTCTCTCTTATTTTCAAGGGGCAGGTCAAAAAATGGTGTGAAACATTACTGGTCACTTATATTCATAGATTGGAACAATTTATAAATGAGTTTTATTTTATTTTAAAAATTATTATTTTGATAAATTATGCAATGAATTGAATGACCTTTGGAAGAAAAAAAGGTGAATCAATAGAAGACTTTGTGATTAGTTTTATGCATCTTTATTATATATTTATGTGGAAATGCATGCCCCTTATCGGTGAATGGTTTCAATGTCTTGTTTCTCTTTCAAATGGCCATGATTAGTTAACAAATCATAAATTTGAAACAAGAATTAATGCTAATTTGTATGTTGATTAAGGTTCACATGAAAATTCTGAGAATGTAGAAGTAATAACTTAACATCATATGTTAGGAATTTTTTTCAAAATGGGAGATGTAAAGAAGAAAGAATATATTTTTCCAACAGAAATATCTAAGATTTATGATTATTCTACTTCCCGTATATCTTATCCTTATGAAAGTAAAACCTCTTCAGTGGAAAGTTTAGATTCATTAATTTGTGAGGGAAAAAATTTGAAACCACCCATGGATTTGTATTTAGAATAAATTATTCTCTTTAAAGAGCCTGTTTGTGAAAAAAATTCTTTTCCAAGACAGGCATTTCATTTTCTTAATTCTTCTATGTATTAATCTTTTTACCTTGATATATTTGGTGATGACGTTATTCGGATATCTTTCCTAGATTCTTTTCAATTTCATTATGCATTGCTAGATTCTAATGAGGTACAAACTAGTAATGGTTTGCATATAGAGAATGAAGAAGATGACACTTCTTCCCATGAACCTTTGAGTCTTTTTTCTTATCAACCTTCTTCATGGGAATTAGGAAATACTTTTACAAGTAGGTTTGAGAATGTTTCCTCTGTTGATTCATCCAAATTTATCTTTCATAAAGAATTTTGTTCTTACCATAATCAACTAGTTAAGCTTAAAGATCATAATGAAACATAATCAACTAATTAAGCTTAAAGATCATAATGAAACAAATGGTGTTAGTGGTTGTCACCATGATACTAATAGCATGCCTTATGCAATATGGGATGATTTTCCACTTACATTATTTGATCCTATTATAGCTATAATTAAGACATGTTCAAATAAGTTTCCTTTAATTTCCTTCTCTCTTCACTATTTATACTCTTGCTCATAATTACATCTGTTAAAAAAATATTTTCAACTCTCTCGTTTAGTTTTTTAATATTAGGACTTAGTTTTGAATTGTTCAGTCCGATTAATTTCTAAGAATAGTGAAACAAGAATATTTCAAAAGGTGAAATGAGAATGAATTTGATCTTTAATTACACTTTAATTTTCATTATTTTATCTCTTTTGATGTGTAATTTAATTAATGTACCACATTTGTCTTGAAATTGATGTCATAACTATACATTAGTTTAGCATTTTCCTTTTTCTATTTTGGATTCCTTTGTTTTGTTTACTTTTGAATAAAAATACTTGATTAACTCAACATCTCATTCATCGATAAAGCTACATTTTCTATCACATTCTTAATTTGAAGGGAAGAAAATGTTTACATGCAAACAATTGAAAAATATAATAGGGATTAGAAGTGTCGAAACATGGTGCTAAAGACAAACCAACTAAAATTATTCACAAGATCATTTCATTTGTATCATCACGTCCAGATCAATGTGCATGACATGACCATATCTCATTTTACCATTTGTATTCCCATTTGAACCCTTTGACGAACTTTCCAAGTTTCATCCTATCCGTTGTTATGTCATGGCCTAATCAAGTCTAGGATATTTTTCATCTTTTTCCATGCATGTTGTCACATTATGGTTTCCACACTATTGTCTTGAATTCGTCTCATGGGTCATGCTCATATCTTGTTTTCCAAATCCAAGTTTGTTTGACCGTTGCGTCAGTCGGTCGAAGTTTCAACAAGTATGAGTCCTTTTTGCCTCGCCGGCTAAAATTTGTCGATTATGTGTCCATTCGCCATGAGAATCTAATTCCTCCAAGTTTCTCTTTTGACTTATGATATATTTGTATACACATTTTTCCTTGTTAGGATGTTAGCTTATTTAGAACATTTTTTGATCTGACTTGTATATATGTTTAGGTTGTTTTGATTAAGATTAGTTTTTGTATGGTTTTGATTTTCTTTCCCACGCTTTCAAGTTTGTTTGATTGTTATGATTTCTTGATGGAATATTTACCATTTGCAAGTTTTCCAAGTTTTATCTTTGTACTTTTGCTTAAATTTCAAAAGGGGTTGTAATCTTCGACAAATTAATGATAGTGTGTAGTAGTGTTTTAATTCCTATCTACAACTGAAATTTTGCACTTAATCATCTATAGAAATTTCTTTGATTAATAAGTGAAATTTCTATCTTTGTAGCGGAACTCCTATGTTAATTTGAATTCTTATTAATAATACTAACACATTTTTCACTTTAGGTTACATACATGTTTTTTCTTCTATGCCTCATCCACCTCACATTATGTAACACTGAATTACATTACATAGACTTTATGTAATTTTGTTCATACATTTTCAATGTAAAGAACAGTCCTTTAACTTCTTAACTACTTATTATATTATATTATATTTATTATTATTATTATTAATTATTTAGTTATGTAACAATGAAGATGGAACGTATTCCTCCATAACCCAACCCAGATACGAGCTTGTCTGCAACACCGAATTCGATGTGAGCCAAATCACGTCCTCGGCTCTTCACACTCTTCCTCCACCTTCACTTTTCCCTCTTCACGAGGAAGCACTCCCCTTTTCTTTCTTCACCTCTGCTCTGGATTGCTCCATACTCCCTCCTTTTGACTCCCATTTTCGATCACCTCACACTCTTTCCCATCCACACCTTAACTCCACCCATGCGAAGTCACCCCAATTGCTGCTACGCTTCCCTGGTTCCCGACCTCTCCATCATCCTCTCTCCCTCCCGGCTCAACCCTCCATCACTCCATATGTGTGCAACCTATCCCTTACCCATTTTTCCCACCACCCATGGCCTGCCTCATCCATTATTCACTCCATGTTCCCCTTCTCTCCACATATTCCTTTCTTAACCCCCACGCGTTCTCTTCTCTTGATCTTCGGCACTACTCCCATGACATCCTCCACGCTACTACAGGTGCTTCCTGCACTCCCCTGCTCTCCCATATTTCCTCCATTCCTCCCTTTGTGTGTCCAACACCGCCACATCCATGCATGTTCCCATCCTCTTGGCCCACACTTCTCCCTAACCTCTGTCACACTGCTCGCTCCCACACCCACCTCAACCCACCACCTGCACACTCGACTCCTCCCATATCCCTCCATCTTCCCCCGTAAGCACTGCTCTCTACCCTTTCACACCCTACACCCATCTCCATATCCCAACACCATTCTTCAACCACACTTAGCCCTATCCTCGACCCCAGATCCATACCTCTGAACTCCTTCCATCCCACACTCTACTACTCCTCTACCTCCCACTGCTTGCAAATCGCCTCACTCCCCAGCATCTAATCCACCATCTAATATGCTTGTACTTTATTAATCACCACACATAATATCCCTCCACATCAGCCCTAATTGTCGAAAATTGAAAGACCAATTTGAAAAAATGGATACAAGGTTGAATAAAAAATTGGATGCTATCATAAAGATGATGGAAAATAAAAACCATTGTAAATGACGAAGCAATTTGAACATGTCGGTAACAACATCTAGTAGACCCATGTCACCACCCCCATTGTTTCCAAAAAAAGACATATGAACAAAACATGAGGAAGATAAATAAAGGAACTTATTATGGAGTGTTAGGGTTAACCTGTACTTGGGAATGAGTCAAAGCTGGTTTAGGTCTAACACATAGTTTTTGGGCACATGGTTTTTTGTAGCCCATGGTATTGGTGACCAATGGTATTTTGATGGTCCATGGTATTGACCTATGGTATTGCATGTAAGGAAGTACTTATAAGGCTTGAGGAGGCTCCATTATAAAGCGGTATGGAGGTGAGTGGTGGCTAGCTCACTTGGCCCAGCTTGGCCGATTTAGGTCAAGGGAGATAATAGATCTATTATGGTGGTTTTCCCCAGTTTTGGGTTTTCCACGTAAACATTGTGTGCCTATGTTAAATTTGTTTCTATGTGGATTTGTGTTCTCTCATTATTAATTATGTGTATGCTCGTAATTACTAATAAGTGGTATCAAGGCATGTGGTTGGAGATCCTTAAGGTCGTATCTTTTGTACCTAAGTTTTAATTAATATGTTGTGGGTGCATTTTCAATGGTACCCGACACCCTAGCAGTATTTTGGGGTTCCTAGTTATAATATATTTTCTCTGGGTGCTAGAAGAACAAGGTATCCCTCTTGTGCGCAGAGAAGGGATGTTGCATCAAGTGTGGAATGAACCACTGGGTAGGTACGAGGGAGGTAGGTGTACTTGTAGCCTAGCTTGATGTGAATCAAAGAGGTTGAGTCTTCGATTGCGGGAGGAATGTGAGATGGTTTAATCTCAGTTGTGGGACCAAGGTTGGTGAACCATGTATGCGAAGAGAATTCCTAAAGAACTGGTGGTTACAGCGGATGATGACCCATGTAATTCAATATATGGATTCTTATTTATATGGAAATCAATGACAAGGTTGGATGCAGGTACAAAAGGATCATAGCAGAAAAAGATCAATAAAGCGAGCATTGAAAAGTGGGAGTATGAAGCAATGGATGGTGATGGTGTAGTCACCATGAAGACACATGAAAAAAATTAATGGAGCGGTTTGCATGTAAAAAGGGAATTTGGCTATAAGACCTGATAAGGCATGCATACCCCTAGTAACTCACCAATAAAGTCAAGAGATAAACCTAGATGATAGGGGGGTATGTGTGATATTCCTGGGTAAAACTTTGAGGGGGGTTGGTGATTACTCCTATTCAAGTTTAAAGGGGGGATTTTTATGGTTAAACTTGACTTGGGAATGAGTCAAAGGTGGCTTAGGTCTAACACATGGTTTTGGGCACATGGCAGGGATGATTTTAAGAACCCCCCCCACCCCCAAAAAAAAAAAATTTATATGCATAAAAAATGGGAAAATCTTCCCGAAATATAGGAAAATTTGAAGGCGATTTTATCAACATTAAAATATGTATATTAATTTTTTCGTGAATATTTCATTTTATTATATGATGTTATAAAATCTTGGTGAATATTTCACTAAATTATAAAATATTGTAAAATATTGGAAAATATTTTACTGAATTATAAAATTTTGTAAAAAATTGGCGAATCTTTAATCATTGATTTATAAAACACATGGAATGGTACTCTATGTGTACTCTACGTGTTAATTCAGAGTTCAATGCTTCTTCAAATGTTGATTTCATTTGTTGTGTTTCAAGTTTTGGTCTCAATACCAAATGGCAGTGGCCTTAATGATGCCTTCATATCCAAGAAAATACGTTCTCATGGAATGTAATGATTTTAGGATATGATCAACATGGACATGGTAGGGAGGAACATTATCAGAGGGGTTCTGGGGGTGAAGATTGTCATTCATAATTCAGATTGCCATTCATATCCATTCATAAAAAAATATTGTTGTCATAAATTCAAAACATAACTTTCATCTCTTTCAACTTTAACACTCCAATGGTCATTGTGTTAAATTTTGTCCTTGAGATGATTTAACAACTGCAATGTATAGAACATAAACAATAGAAATAGTACAATAAACTAATGAACAATAATTAATAAACAATAACAATGCTATTTTAGATATGGTTTGGATTAGCCTTAAACTCAAACATCTTTGGAATCAGCTCTTGTCAATGTAAGGACAAGCTGCCAAGAGTTATTGTCTTTCCTCACCTTGTGACTAAGAGCAAAAAAATTAAGTACTTAACCATTTTTCTAAAACCAAGAGCCATCACCTTTCCTCTCCTTGTGACCATGTTTAAAAGGCTCTGGTTATTTTAAAATTGAGGTTGTTCTATTGGCAAGTCTTAATCTAAATTGAAACCTATATTCAAATAAAAGTCTCAAGCACCCAAAACCAAAAGCCATCTTGTAACCGAGATCTAAAAACTAAGCACTTAACCATTTTTACCTTTCCTCACCTTGTGACTGAGAGAGAAAAAACAAACTAAATCTTAAAACCAAGAGCCATCTTGTAACCAAGATCTAAAAAGTAAGCACTTAACCTTTCCTAGAGAAAAAAAACTCTCAATCATTCCCATAGACAAAAAAACTAAGTACTTAAAGACAACCATTTTTTCTTATTTTGTTTAGAGCTAGAAAACCTAACTACTTACACAACCATTGTCCTACCAACAATTTTTTCTTGTTTGGTAACTGGATTTGCAAAATTATGGTGTTTGAAAATCGATCTCACACTAGTACAAAATGAGAAATTAGTGACTAGGTAACTAAAAAATTTAGTCACCATAGTTTTCTCAAGGGATAAATGACTAAATTGAGCAATTTTAAGTAAGCCAACTAAAAACGACTAAGATAAATGACTAATTTAGTTACAGGATAAGATATATGACTAGGTAACAAGTGACTAAAATAAATATGACTAACTTAAACGACTAATTTAGTCATAGAAATATAAATATGACTAGCTAACAACATTTAAGAATATGAATTAGTCATTTTTAGTTGTCTATTGCAGGGCCTAATCATGTATCTAATAGTTTTTTCTATAAACCATGATAACATATATGACTAGGTAACAAGTGACTAAAATAAAAATGACTAACTTAAACGACTAATTTAGTCACAGGAATATAAATATGACTAGCTAACAACATTTAAGAATATAAACTAGTTGTTTATGTTAGCCATTTTTAGTTGTTTATTGTAGGGTCTAATCATGTATCTAAGAGTTGTTTCTATAAACCAGTATTCTCAACTTGCAAAACTACTTTTATGTATGTAGTGATGTGGCGAGCTTAATTTGACACTTGCTTTTCGACTTGGACATATGGCGTAGCTCTTGTATGAGGTGGGATTAGGTAGGTGGTGATAAAGTGTTTAAAATAGAGATTGTGTTGGAATGAAGCAAAAAACTTTTACAAAAAAAATGGCATTCAATACTTTCAAATATGCTATCACTTCATTTTCAACCCTACTTGGTTTAGGATATGAATTATCTTAGTCATATGGTAAACTTTAGACACATAGTTTAGCATTTTAAAAATATTAATTTAGACTAGACTTGAGTTCAAATAATGGCAATATTTGTACATGAGACTAGGACTTGGCTAAATTGAACACTTATGTTTCATAAGATAGAACTTGCGAAGACTTACCAAATTGGAAAGTTTGAAGTGACGAGAAATTAGCAAAGTTTGTGTAAAGTTTGTGCAACTATGATGAGAAGGTAAAAAAATTTGATGGTAGATTTAGTGTTAACAGTAACTATTACAAGGTCAAATTTTTAATGGGTAGCTTTAGTGTTAACACAGTTTTTGAGCTTGCATAACATTTGAACATCCACAAGTATCAACAAATCTCAAAATTGGGTGGGCCATCTACCAAACTACCCATATGTTTAAACCATCACAAAAAGAACGGGGCATACCTAATTGAGCATGGGGTTGGATGCCAACCTATACCAATAATTATTCACAAAAAAAAATACTTTGTTTCTCACTTCATACCTCATACTTTACTTCCCACTTTTTTCCTTTCAGCGTACTTTCACCTTGTAGGGAAAATTCTAGTAATAGTATGAAGGATCACCATTGGGTTATTCATAATCTGAGGTATCCTTCTGCACCAGTACCACTGGAACCATCGGACTGTGAAGCTATCATGGCATACAAAAACAAAGTCAATTCCAATTCTGTCAATCGAGAAAGTATTATTGATGAAGACCATGAAAATCCCATCAGTAGTAATCTACATAGATCCATGGAACGCCCAGAGGACATTTATTCCATGGTACGCCAACAAGATTATCAAGATTGGCATTCCCATCGATTTAGAGAGAATCACACCATCATTATCATCAAGTAAGAGGAAATCCAAACCCCAACCCTATTCTTGAACAAAAATATTCTTCAAATGTCAGATTTTGATTGAATGAAAGGTTTGAGTTCGAAATTTTGTTGTCAAGAATCCTCCCACGCATAGACCCTTTGCATGTTCCTAAATTCCCAAAAATTGTTGTCCTAGACCAGTCTCCTTCCTCGCTTGGCCGAAATCTAATCCTTCATTTGCTTTTGAGGTAACCTTGTAATTGTTTTAAGGAATTTCAATCTTCCTTCTTGGAAAAAGAAGTGCAGTACAAAATGACCAAAATTCTTAAAATCATTTTAAAGAATATGATAAAATATGATGTGGCTTAAGTGCCTTCATAGTCCAAAGTGGAAACTCTAACTTTTGGCACCCTCCTTTGCTTCTCATTGATTTAATGGGATATGGATCTAAGTAATCAACCGTCTTGAACTCAATAGGTCATCTTTCTTTGTGCATGACGGGGCATATGTGTCATTATAGTTCAATATGGCAACTCTAACTAACCATTAAGAAAAAATCCAATCTTCTCAATATCTAGCATCTAATATAAATAAGCTAGAGAAAGAGAGAGTCTGGCTTTTTGTCACAAAGTGATAATAAAAAGTTTTAAAACATGAGGTAAGCTTTACAAAAAGTAGATTTGACCATGATAACTGATAAATGTTTGTGGTATATAATATTATATTAAATAGTTTATTGTTATTATATTTATATGGAATAAAATGTTAAAAAATATTAACCTTATTTTAATTGGTTATAAAGTATCATTGTTTTTTGTTTTTGTGACTTAGTTAAGTTATATATTAATTATTTTTTGGATACTACATACATTTGGATTGTGTAATATTTGACTCTTAGATTTAAGTTATTGTATTAAAGATGCAACATGGTTTTGCATAAATTTGGACTATGTAATATTTGACTCTTAGATTTAAGTTATTGTATTAAAGATCCAACATAGTTTTAAATTTTAATGACCTTTGCCATTTTTTTTTAATATTCATTCTATAAGTTATGGTCGGAAGCCAATTTAACCCACTTAATATTATTCATTAATTTATACCATTAACAATAGACTATTGAATCTCATAGTTGGTAGTGTGAATGCTTCCATGGGTCCTTGACCATGTTACCACATCCTCCAAGGATTATTTTATTAACTTGGTTAATAGCTTTGATTAACTTGGTTGTTTATCCTTAATTTTAATAAATGGAGAATTCACCAAAGTATTTGTAGCTCTTTATATATTTGAAATATGCATGATCAACTTGAATAAAATGAATATTTACTTTATTTTGTATTAATATGTTTTTTAATAGAAATATGTTTCATGTTCTTAAAAAAAACATATTTTTTCTTTTTTAATAGCTTAAAGTTAAAAAAGTCCTAAATTTGAATTTATTAAATATTGTTGCATGAGTAACTATTTAATCTCTTCATTATAGAACTTAGATCTTCTTGCCAAAGCAAATAACAACATAAAAAAGTGGCTCCTCATAATTCAATTCAAATCACAATTACTCCTCATGTCTGTAAATCCACAAAAATTAAAAATTATTACCATGTAACATTGCTTAGCCAATTGAAAAGATCCCAATGCCATATCAAATGCAACAATATTTGCCATCTCCAACATGCACATTACAAGTACTAACTAATTATTATGCGAATAAATTTGATAACCTTTGTGATGAAAAATAATGAATTAAAAAAAAATTACAAAACGTAAGATCACCATCATTAAGATCGCTCTAACATTATGTAAACTTGCTAGAATAAAAAGTTCCACAATAATTAAGTGGAATCTGAATTGAAATTTTAGATCGATCGGAATTCTGGTGAAATCATAGATAAATACATGAGATCGATCGGTAATGAAATCCCTGATCTCATACAGTATACTTTGCGAAACGGTTTATAGGTAACATAAATAACATGTACAAGTTATTATTAACGCAGATATGTTCAGCTGGAAATAATCAGTGTTCTTTCTTCCTGTGACAAGTTCCAATAGAAGAACACCAAAGCTATAGACATCAGCTTTACAGTTAATTTCCCCTGCATAGCATATTCTGGTGCCATATATCCGTTGCATATATCCAAATTACAATGTCAAAGATTATAGATTGAAGGAAGCTGTAACTCCCCCGAAAACAAAGATGGCATAAAGTATAATTACAATATATCTAGTAAAATAAGTGTTTGTGGATTTTCAGTGTCTGGAAAGTGGTAAAAATATTACAAAGTTCCAACAACTCTTGTGCTAACGTAGCTCTGATCTTTTGGAAAAAGTTTTTCCAAGCCAAAGTCTGCTATCTTAGTATTCAGTTTATCACGGGGACTTTACTTAGTGAAAAAAGTGAAAGTTATTGAGTTGTTATTTCCAAAAATAAAATTTGATTTAGCTTCATGAATTATTCTTATCCCAATACTTCACAATACAATGGAATTATTCACATTGAAACTATCTATGGAGAGTGGTCCACCAATTCACCTATAAATAATGTTACTTAGGCCACCCATTCTATCCATCATTCATTGCAAGGTTATGTTCCCAAAATTATTCTAAAGAGAACAAATCACCTTAAGCCTACTTATTTACACCATTAAAATCTTGGACTGGAAAAGAAAATGAGACAAAGGACTCTCCGTTGAGGTGGATTTGAAGTCCACGTTGATTCCATGACTATTTTCATGTGTACTTGTAATTTTGTTTCCATTGACAATAAAATCACTTTTCATTCTTTGTTATATCTTTCATGTGTACTTGCAATTTTGTTTCCATTGAAAATAAAATCACTTTTCATTATTTGTTATATCTTATTCTTTATATTATTAGATGCATGTTTGGTATCCTTACTTTTGCATAAGATGAAGTAGGGAATGCTTTACATGTGCATGGATTTCTAACTTATTCATTTTTTTTTATGTTTCTTAAGTTACACAATCCTTAACTAAGTAATTTTGGTACTCTATAGTAAAACAAACCCCATTACACTTTAGATTTAAAGTTAATCTTAGCAACATTTTTTAAGAGAAGTGGTTATGGGGATCTACATATTTGATGTTGAAGACATGGTCAACAAGTTTGATCCAAGATTTAAGAGGGTCACAAAACATCCTTTGTGGGTCAATCTACTTGATTCTATGCTATAGTTATGGTCAATTAACGCACTTAAGGTGATCAGAAACTACCTTGGTCATTGAATGGAGATAGATGATATCGAGGTGGGTAAGCATGTTTACTCTCATACTTTGGATTACATATGAATCTCATTCCACTATTATATATTCATGCTTATGTGCATTTGGTTAAGGATTGTTCTTTGAGATTTCTTAGAGGCTCATGGAGGAAAAATCCTAATAGTGGGACTAGTTTCGTGGACATGAAGGGGGTGCCTACTCCTACATAATATGAAGGTATTTGAAGGTAACCCTCTCTATTGAAGTGAGAAGAAGAGGCAATCAAATCTGGAGCTAGAGGTGAACTATTTGATCTTATTGAGGTGGTAGTTGAAGGTAAAGAGGGGGGAGTTAAAAGAATCAATCAAATATTGGAGGAACTTCTTTGATAGGTCCATGCATGGAGATTTTCCACTATAGCTAGGATAGTGGGTAAGACATTTTTCTCTTCAAAATTTGATTTTGGAATTCTTGAAATTGTTTCTCCTCTAAATTCAAGTTATATATTTGAAGATTATTTGCCATTCCCTATCAAGATTGGGAAGAAGGAGCCTACGGATAAGAGTAAAGTGATCTTACCTAATGGTGGGCATGATAGGTTTAATAAAATCTACTAAAAGGATGAAGGAACCCTTTCTTCAAGAAAGTGGAGAATCCGTGGGGAACTATAATTCCTTGCCCTTCAAGCACAATTGAAAGAAACTCTACATTATGCTCCTTTATATATCCATTGATATCTAGGTAGGGTCCTCGTTCTATTGATGTATGTGTGGTTGAATGGGGGTTATAGGATGGGAATTTTCATGTTAGAAATAGGAAATATCTCATCTCACTAGCCTGAAATATCACTTTTAATGGGATAAAGGAAGGGCCAGAATAAATCCTTGTAAGGACCCTTAGTGTAGTGCATGCCCCTTACAAGGGTTGCCCATGTTAGTCATTTCCCTTAATATAAGGGGATTAGGAAATGCCTCTAAGAATATTGCCTTGAGAATATCAATGGAAATTCATAATCTAGACAATCTATTGATATAAGAAGCCCTAAGTAAAGTAAAAATCGATTAATGAGTTTTCGATGTCCTAGAAGCACTGGGATTTTTGTACATTGATGTGGTTGTGCATTCAAAGGGTTTGTTAATAGGTTGGAGAAATTATTATATGATACTAATGTCCTTTATGTTTACTCCTTCGGGGATAGAAGTTGTAACATTTGTATTAGATTTGGAAAAGGCATACTCAATGATAAATGCATATGAGCCTTATGAAATAGAGTTCCCTATTGGAAGTATTTGTTGGGGCATAATTTCATAAGAAATGGGAACCTATTCTGAGTGGTATCCTTAATTTTACCTGTAAGAGAGTAGAAATTTGGGGAATGTTTGCAAGAGAAGATCCATTGGCTTATTTCTTCATTCAAAAGTTTGAGGAAGCTGTGATTCTAGATGTGGAATCGATGGAGTTCTCTCCGACTTGGAGAACCTTGATATTAGGGGAAGAAAGGATTTCTAAAAATTAGATAGATTCATACTATATGAATTTGTTTTGTTTGACTCATAAATACTTTGATCCTAAGTTGTGTTAAGCCCTATATACCAAGACATTGAATTTCTATTATTATATTAGTATTGTATTTATTGGTCATCTACATCTGAATTGTAATTGGGTGGTTGATTACGACCTTAATTGTAATTTTACCCTTTATCTCCTATGTATATACCAAGGAGACAGTTTTAGGATCATCTCATCTCATCATATGCATCTTATACATTGTAAAAGTATATTCCTCCCTCAAATAAGCTTCTTATTTGTCTCTTTACTTCATTGTCCATGTGGTGCGTTACTCATTCTTTCTATTTTTATGTTATTTTGAGAATTTGGTATCACAACCATTTATGCAATAAATTTTTCTCATAGATGTTTTTGATAGATACATTTTTAGGATCCTTACGAAACATTTCAAGTTACATATGGTAACAAATTTAGTTCCTATTTAACTATAATTTTGGATATATGGTATGTGAAAGTTGGAGGTTTTTACAAGTTCAAAAATAATCTCAAGAACGTGTTATTGGAAAAATTATTGTGTCTAAAACTTGAAATCCAAATTGAGTGCAGTCTATTGCATAAAAAATAATATGGACCATATTGTTTATGATAAAAATTTCATAAGAAAATTTGGAAAATCGAACATGTGGCAAGTTGTACAAGTTCGCTCTCTTGAAGGGAACAAATACAAAAAAAAAAATTGGAAAAGTTACCATAAATTTCTCTTGGCACATCAAATTTGATCAAACATGTGCCATTACAAAGAATACATACCAGGATAATATACAACAAAATTTCATATTTACAGTAGTTGGAATTTCAAAGATAATTTAGGAGTAAGCTTGGCTAGAAACACAACATACAAATCAAGGGTTTGAAAGATACGTTAACTATAAAGTTGCATGCCTTTTGATTGAAATAATTGTTTACGGTGATTCAAAAGGTGTAACAAATAAAAATAAATGGAGAATAAATCTATTAAATATTATTGGGCTCAAATGGAAATAGGTGGATAAAAATATTTATATGCTAGTTAAAACTCTTAAAGGCTTATCCATGACACAAGACCATCATGATAATGTGAACTTTGAGGTGTCTAATCTTACTAAAAGAGTAGCAAACCTTGTAAATAAGGATGGATTCCAAATATTCAAAGCGGATATGTGAGTTGACATAAAAAAGAAACTTGAAAATGTCACGTACCCATACCTTGGATACCACAATGTCTAAAAACAATTCTTTAAACATGCAGTCATGGGTCACGTAACCTCTTTCAAACATACAGTATCAAGCTTAAAAACCACTGTAACAGTCGTTTCATCCTGGACATATCCATTCTGTGACCGAAAATCAGCATCCACACTGAACCTATCCTTTCCGCACTCCACTTTCCGCACTTCCTCCTTCCACTGCGGGACCCAAAAACTGGAAACATGATGTGCGACGAAGTCCTTCAAACCTCTTTCCTCCCTTCCACCTTCCACTGCGGAACTCAAGAATCAGAAGACTAACAAACGACAGGGTCCTTTATCCATACTTCTTCCTTCCGCATTCCACTGCGGAAGTCGGGAATTGAAATACCAACAAATCAATACCTCAACTTGTCCACTTTTCGCTTTTCGACTTCTGCCCTTCCGCCTCCCGCTGCAGAACTCGAAAATTGGAAGAACAACTTTTCGAAAAAATCATTTAACGACTTTAAGTCTTTCGACTTTCTCCTTTCCACCTTTCACTGCGGAATTCAGAAATCGGAAAACCAACTTCTTGCCTTAACCTTTTTTCCTGTTTCCGCCCTTTGCCTTCCGCAGGCGAATCCCGGGGTACAAAAAACACACAATCTGCTTCATTTCCACTTCCCTTTTTTAGTTTCCACCTTCCACCTTTCCCATGCAGGTTTCAAGGGGCGGAAACGCTAAGTCAGATGCATTCTGACTCTGTAACATGCTTCTAGCCTCCAAGGACTTAAGAAAAAGGCATGAAAACATACAAGGCATAAAAAAATGCAAATGTAGAGACATTCATTCAACAGTAACCTCTACTCTAACTCATTCATAAGAATTCAACATAATCATCATATTCATAAGCAAATACATTGCATAATTAACATAACAGAGAATACTTATCTTAAAGATGAATGTTGTCTTGTAAATACCTATGTCGCTGCAACGTTCCACCCAAGCATGGGCCAGTGTGTTCATTAATATCTCAACACCACTAACACCCCTGAGTTGGGCATGATTTCCACAAGGAATTAGGGAATAGCAGACTCACACATAGCCAAAACATAACACGCCGTCAAGCTAACAAATGGGTTTCACAGGCTACTCAGCCAAGCCATCATTCACATTTGGGTTTATCAGACTATAGGAAACAAGCCAAAACATTGGTGGGTCTCATAGGATACTTAGCTAAGCCATCAAACAATTTGGTTTCTCAAACTGCACACAGTCAAGCCAACATACACATTAGGTACCAGTTAAGCTAACATATGGGTTTCACAGGCTACACATCCAAACCATCATTCACAGTTGGGTTTCACAGGCTACACAGCCAAGCCATCATTCATAGTTGGGTTGCACAGGTTGTCCAACCAAGGATTACACACATGGCCAAATTAACACCAAGACACAGCCAAGCCAAGATCCAATTGGGTTTCTCAGGTTGCCCAGCCAAGCCAATATACAATTGGGTTTCATAGGATGTCATCCAAGCCAAACTCCTTTGGGTTTCACAGGCTGCTAAGGAAGTGGAAAGGTATAATGACTAAGTTAGTGGCTCATTCAAGAGCTAGGGACACCTCCACAAGATCTATTTGGCCTAGCATCCACATTACCTGCACCCCAACACAAGGAAGCATCCACTTCTCTACTACACAATCCCTCGAGCTATGCCTTCCCTTCCAGTGCTCTTCAGAGCGTGCAGTGAATATTCACCAACCACTCTTATCCTTTCCAGAGGTGCCTTTTTGCATTAGTTTTATCAAGCCCATTCCTTGACTCTTCCACTCCTAATTCTTGCATACAGTTTAGACCTAAACCAGGGTGCACATCACAACAATCACAATGTAGACACAACAAAACAGGATCCACTCACTCTGTAACAGAGGATACCACCGCGGAAACACCTTTTGTGCCTCAGGAAAGTAATACAAACCATTATGGACAATGAACCACTGAACAACAGTACTGGGAAACCATGGAGGACCACACTCTCATAAAATCGAGATATCTCCACTGCCCATTCACTCAACAATACAAACGAGTTTCTCCGCCAAGGATAATAAGGAAACAATAGAAACATCGAGAAACCACTCTTATGCGACTCGGGGTAGTGAACCACACACAATGCGCTTCTCCCTTATGAACAATGAATGAAATGTGTCCATCTCCAACACTGGGGGACAAAAAACCCATCTCGTCAATGAGGAAAGATAGACTGGGCATGCATCCCTGGGTTTACTTGCTTCAAAAGCAAGAACGCAGCTTCTTAGACTGTAGACTTACAGGCTTGCTCAAACAAGCAATCAGACTACCATGCCTTGCTTTGCCTAAGGAATTAACTGCCTCCACCAACTTCTCGAGGAAATTAATGATTGAGTGCAAGGGAAAAAAAGGTAGTTGAGGGTTCATGGGTTATCCTATTGACATTTGGACTCACCCTAAGGCTCGGGGGTTTCACTAAATCCCCACCCTATTCCTTGTGAAATTATGCCCCAATCTCTTTCACGTTGTAGTCCCATAGTTAGTTGTGGTGATTTATTAAACTGCATATTTACATGGTGTTCCAAAATATATCATGTGCCTGACTTAGCACCATATCCAGCGGTATCAACCCTGATCATCGATACACACAACACCAAATCAATGGCATGGCCGTGGCCTTGAGATCCTTTTTCCATGATTCAAACACATATATACATCATGTACAAATTTAATACTACGGGGTCAAAACCGAGGTGTTACATTCCCCTCCCCCTTCAATAGCGGCGTCCTCAGTGCTTTACAAAATTGAACAAAATGCTCTTGGGCTCTATCCTCAGTGCTTTACAAAATTCAACAAAATGCTCTTGGGCTCTATCCTCGGTGCTCTACAAAATTGAACAAATATGGATGTTCCAACCACATGGCATCCTTCAGCTCCCACATAGCCTATTTAGGACCGTAGTGCTCCCAATGCACCTTCGCCTGTCCAACGGCTCGATTCCAGAGCACTGTGACCTTCCTGTCTAGGATGCACAATGGCTTGGTTTGGAACTCTCCCTCGGGTTCCACCTGGATAACATCCCAATCAATCACATGGTTAGGATCATGTACATATTTCCTAAGCAAAGAAACATGAAAAACATTATGAGCTCTAGTGCTAGCATGAAATGCAAGTCTATATGCAACTAGCCCTATTCGTTCAAGCACTTCAAATGATCCACAATATATAGGTGACATATTGGCACAACTTCCAAGATTCAAGGAACTCTTCCTTGCCCTCACTTTGAGGTAAACATGATCCCCCAACACTGAACTCTCTATGCACTCTATGCTTATCAGCATAGCTTTTCTGTCTATCTTGGGCTGCTTTCAAGTTATGCCTGATCTTTGCAACCTCTTGTTCCATTTCCTTGAGAAATTCTGGACCAAGCACAATCATGTTCACTGGATTATCCCAATTCACTGGTGTCCTACACCTTCTTCTATACAAAGATTCTTATGGACTCATCCCTAAGGATGTTTGATGTCCATTATTATAAGCAAACTCTACCAAGTGTAAACAATCTTCCCACTTGGTTGGTTTGTCCATCACATACATGCAAAGCATGTCTTCAAGCACTTTGTTCACTCTCTCTGTCTGACCATCAGTTTGAGGATGGTAGGCATTGCTCAAGTTCAACTTGGTACCCAAATCTGCAAAAAAACCCTTCCAAAAATTGGAAGTAAACTTGGGATCTTTGTTAGAGACTATTGACTTAGGCAATCCATGCAATCTGAAAATATCCTTCATGAATATTTTTGCAATGGCATCAATTTTATAGGTGGAATTAACCAGTATAAAATGTGATGCATTTGTCAACTTGTCCACCACAACCATGATGGAATCATGTTGTCTCCAAGTCATTGGCAATCCTGTAATAAAATCCATGGAAACAACTTCTCATTTCCGTTCTGGGACTAACAAAGGTTGCAATAAACTTGCTGGGTGTTGATGCTCAACCTTCACCTGTTGACATTTCATGCACTTAGAAATAGACTCAGTGATGTCCTTTTTCATTCCTAGCCAAAAATATTGCTTTCTAGTTGTAGCAATTGTTTTCTGATATCCTGGGTGACCAGAATATGGAGTCTGATGGATTTCATCCATAACAATTCTCCTCAAATCTGCTACATTTGGAATATAAATTCTATTCTTATAGGTAAGAATTCCATCTTGTTCCAATTTACATCCCTCATACTTCTTTTCAAGGCTTTGCTGCTGCAACTTGTCCTTTATCTGCACATAAATTCCATATTCAACAGTATGATCAACAATATGTTGTCTCAAATCTGATTGGAAAATATTGAAAAAATCTACATGCATTTCATGTATCTTCCTATTGAGTGCATCAGCCACTTTATTTTCTTTTCCCTTGATGTGTTTGATCTCAAAATCAAACTCACATAAAAACTCCAACCATCTAGCTTTCCTATCATTTAAGGTAGGTTGATCAAACAAGTATTTCAGACCACAGTGGTTTGTCCTTATCTCAATTTTTCCTTCAATTATAATTCCTCCACATCTTATGCTGCAATTTCTAAATCATGAGTGGCATAGTATTCTCATGATCCTTCAACTTTCTTGACTCATAACATACCACGTGGTTGTCTTGCATAAGAACTCCACCAAGTCCTTGATTACATGCATCAGTACAGACCACAAAATCTTTTTCTGGGTCTGCAATCTTCAGAAATGGTGCATTGTCAGAAGATTCTTCAACTGCTGGAAGCTTTCTTCACACCTTGGTGTCCATTCAAACTTTATCCCCTTCCTTTGCAAAGAAGTGATTGAATGTGCAACCTTCGAGAATCCTTCAATAAATCTCATGTTGTATCCTACAAGTCCCATAAAAGACCTCACATCTGTCACATTTATTGGGGTTGGCCAATTCATAATGGATTCATTCTTCTCAAGGTCCACAGATATCCCTTCATTTGAGATAATGTGACCCAAATAGTGAATCATATCTTTATAGAAGTCACATTTTCTCAACTTTGCATACAGCTTATGTTCCTTGAGAAATTGCAAGGCCAAACTCAAATTTTCTTCATGCTCTTCCTCATTCTTAGAATAAATAATAATGTCATCAAGGAAAACAAGAACAAACTTGTCCAAATACTTGTTGAAAACACTATTCATGAGGCACATAAATGTAGCTGATGCATTTATGAGACCAAATGGTACCACCACAAAATCGTAGTGTCCATACCTTGTTCTGAAGGTTGTCTTATGAATATATTCATCCTTGATTCTTACCTGATGGTAACAAGACCTCAAGTCAATCTTGGAAAATACCTTTGCTTCCCTCATTTGATCAAAGAGTTCATCAATTTGAGGTAAAGGGTATTTATTCTTTACAATGACTTCGTTCAACTATCTGTAATCAATACACAACCTTAGTGTACCATCTTTCTTTTTCACAAAAAGCATTGGTGCTCACCAAGGGGACACACTTGGCCTGATATACTTCTTCTCCAACAACTCTTGTTGCTGCATCTTCGTCTCTAGCCATTCTGGTGTACTAATCCTGTAGGGTGTCTTTGACACTGGTGCTGCTCTAGGAACAAGGTCAATTGTAAAATCAATGTCCCTCTTTGGAAAAAGCCCTGGAATGTCTTTAGGAAAAACATCCTTGAATTCTTGCAACACATGAAAGTCCTCCAACCTAGGAGTTTCATTCTCTGCTGCCTCCAAAACATGGGCTACATACAACTGGAAACCTTCCCTACATAACTTATTCGGCTGCATTGCTAAAATCTGCCTAACGGAGACCACTTTTGGAATGCCTCTTACAACTCTTGGATTTCCTTCTTCGTCCATGCATTCAAAAGTCTTGTTATAACAATCAAGCTTAACTCTGTGAGCTTCTAACCAGTCCATTCCAATGAGAATATCATAGGAACCAAGTGGTTAAATCAATTCTGCACAAATGACTAACCCATCCATGACTAATGGACACTTCTCTACCACTTCACTAGCCTTTCTCTTGGTTCAAGTGGCTAGTTGAACTAACCATGATTTACTATTCTTTGAATTCTTAAAACCACAAATCTCAAAAACTCTATGGGTAATATAACTGTGAGTAGATCCAAGGTCAATCAAAACAAAAATAGATTGCTGAGCAATCTTACCTGCAACTTCAACCACAGTTGACCGATGATCTACCTGGAAGTCCTCTAACACTGCATAGATTCTAGGAATGATCATTGCCACTTGACCCACAGTTTCTGCTTCTTGAATGTTGTGAGCTTGCCTCACAAACCCATTCTCAAGTGGACAATTCCTGTGTGTATGGTTTTCTCCACATATCCAACATTGGAGTGGCTCTCTGATCGCTCGAGGATCTCTTGAACTTTCCCCCATCACTCTAGCTGGCTGATTCATAGCTTGTGATGGCTGCCTCTGCTAATTTCGGAAGCTAGAGAGTTTGAAACCTTTCTTCCTTTGGTCAAACTTCTCATTCTTCTTGTCCTTCCATGCCTTATGGTAATCAAGTTTTCTTTTGTTCTGATCATAGCAATACTTAGCCTTCCCGATAGCCTCTTCTAGAGTTCAAGGTTCATCAAACTCAATTCTATCTTTGTATGACTGAGGTAACCCACTTAGAAAATGTTGTATTTTCACTGTATCATCTCTGATGTACCTGACATACCTTAGTAGACCCAAGAATTTGTTTGCATATTCTTCCATGGTGAGTTGTTCCAATTTCAGCTCATGGAACTCCTTGATCTTATCATCATAGTACCTATTAGAGAGGTACTTCTGCTTGAAATACTTCTTGAACTGGTTCCACATGATCTTTATGTCATTGATCTTCCTCACCTGCTTGAGGTGCTCCCACCATATAGAATCTCTTCCATTAGATTGAATATGACTACTCTTGCTTTCATATTTCTAGAGTAGTCTTGGACTTGGAAATATTTTCTCATCCCAAGAATCCAAGCTTCAACTTCTTGATCATTCTTTACCTCACCGTCAAATGTAAGAGGCTTAGCCTTCTTGAATTCATCACATGAATTGTCCTGGTAACGTCTCTTTCTCTTATCCTGGTGAGAAGAAGAAATTGAACCCCCAGTGGACCCTTCAGAGTCAGATGACCCACTAGAAGATCTCTTTCTTCTTTTGGCGTTGCTCCTACTTCATTCCAGGTTTACTGCTCAATGCTCAGAGTTCATTCACCTATGGATGTCTGTAAAACTCTACAGCATGGCTGCATTATGTTGATTCTGCTCTTCCTGGGCTTTAATCATTCTCTCATTATCTTCTCGGAGACTTTGCATCTCCACCCTTAGGCTTCTCATGGTGGCTACAAAATTTGGGGGATTATCTTAAAATCTTCTCCCATTAGACTCTGTATCAGCATTTCCAACTCGGATATTTTCCCCCGTAGCATCTTCCTCATGCCCATAGTGATCATGTGCATCATTCATGTTGTAGGTTCTCATGGCTGAGCCAAAAACCAACTTTTCCAATTTGCACTATGACTCTGCAAAAATGTGTTAATAACATCATTGTTAGCTGCATAAAAATTCAGAATTTAAACACATTGTTAACAGCGTAACAATGGTACCTGGCCCATCTAGGCCCAATGTTGTAACCAATAGCCTAGATACCACATGTCACGTACCCATACCCTGGATACCACAGTGTCTAAAAAAAATCTTTAAACATCTAGTCATGGGTCACATAACCTCTTTCAAACATACATTCTTGGGATTAAAAACCACTGTAACACTCATTCCGCCCTGGATAGATCCATTTTGTGACTAGACATCCGCTTCAGCACTGAACCTTTCCTTTCCACACTCTGGTTTTCACACTTCCGCCTTCTGCTACGGGACCTGAAAACCAAAAACACGATGTGTGACAAAGGGATTTGAACCTCTTTCCGCCTTCTTCCTTCTGCCCTTCCGCTGTGGAACTCGGGAATTGGAAGACTAACAAACGATGGGGTCCTTTATCCATAATTTCTCCTTCCACATTTCTCATTTCCGCCTTTTGCTACGGAACTCAGGAATCAGAAGACCAACAAATTGATACCTCAACTTGTCCACTTTCCGCCTTCTGACTTCCTCCCTTCCACCTCCCACTATGGAACTAAAAAATCGGAATAACAACTTCTCAACGGAATCATTTAATGAATTTTTGTCTTTTGACTTTCGCCTTTCCGCCTTCCGTTGCGGACTTGAAAAATTGGAAAACCAACTTCTTGCCTTAACCTTTTTCCTGTTTCCGCCCTCTGCCTTCTTCCTTCCGTAGGCGGATCCCAGGGTGCGAAAAACACACAATTTTCTCTATTTTCACTTCGCTTTTACGGTTTCCACCTTCTGCCTTTCCTAGGAGGGTTTCAAGGGGCAGAAATGCTAAGTTAGATGCATTCTGACTCTGTAACAGGATTCTAGCCTCCAAAGACTTACGCAAAAAGCGTGAAAACATATAAGGAATAAACAAATGTAAATGTAGGGACATTCATTCAATGGTAACCTCTACTCTAACTCATTCATAATCATTCAACATAATCAGTGTATACATAAGCAAATACATTGCATAATTAACATAACAGAGAATACTTATCTTGAAGATGAATGAGTCCTGCAACTAGCTATGTCGCTGCAACGTTCCACCCAACCATAGGCCAGTGTGTTCATTAATCTCTCAACACCACTGCCACCCACAAGTTGGGCATGATTTCCACAAGGAACTAGGGAACAACAGACTCACACATAGCCAGAACATAACACACAGTCAAGCCAACAGATGGGTTTCACAGGCTACTCACCCAAGCCATCATTGATAGTTGGGTTTATCAGACTGTAGGAAACAAGCCAAAACACTATTGGGTTTCATAAGCTACTTAGCCAAGCCAACAAACAGTTTGGTTTCTAAGAATGTACACATTCAAGCCAACATACACATTAAGGACCAGTCAAGCCAATAAATGGGTTTCATAGGATACACAACCAAGCCATCATTCACAGTTGGGTTTCATAGGCTGTCCATCCAAGGATTACAAACATGGCCAAATGAACACCAAGATACAACCAATCCAAGATCCAATTGGGTTTATCAAGATACCCAACCATGCTAATATACAATTGGGTTTCACAGGCTGTTAGCCAAGCCAATATCCTTTGGGTTTCACAAGTTGCTAACGAAGTGGAAAGGTAGAATGACTAAGATAGTGACTCATTCAAGAGCTAGAAACACCTCCACAATAGTTATCTGGCCTTGCATCCACATTACCTGCACCCCAACACAAGGAAGCATCCCCTTCTCTGCTACACAGTCCCTCGAGCTATTCCTTCCCTTCCAGTGCTCTTCGGGGCGTGCAATGAAGATTCACCAGCAACTCTTATCATTTCCAGAGGTTCCTCTCTACACTAGGTTTATCAATCCCATTCCTCGACTCTTCCACTCCTAAGTCTTGCATACAATTCTAACCCAAACCAGGGTGCACATCACAACAACCACAATCCAGACACAACAAAATAGGCTCCACTCACTCTGTAACAGAGGAGACCATTGTGGAAACACCTTCCACGATTCAGGAAAGTAAGACAAACCATTATGGACAATGAACCACTGAACAACTGTATTGGGGAAACCACGGAGGACCACACCCTCATAAAATCGAGAGATATCCACTGCCCATTCACTCAGCAATACAAACGAGTTTCTTCGCCAGGGAGAATGCGAAAACAACAGAAACACCATCAAACCACTCTTCTGCGACTCAGGGTAGTGAACCACACACAATGTGCGTCTCCCCTATGAACAATGAACGAAATGTGTCCATATCCAACGCTGGGGGACAACAAAACCCATCTTGCCACTGAGGAAAGACATACTGGGTATGCATCCCTGGGTTTACTTGCTTTAGAAGCAAGAACGCATCTTCCCAGACTCCATACTTGCAGGCTTGCTCAGACAAGCAATCAGACTGCCATGCCTTAATCTGCCCAAGGTAGCTAAGGGTTCATGGGTTGTTCTGTTGACATCTGGCCTCACCCTAAGGCTGAGGGGTTTCACTAACTCTGCACCCTATTCCTTGTGAAATCATGCCTCCATCTCTTTCATGTTACAGTCCCATAGCTAGTTGTGGTAATTTATTAAATTGCATATTTACATGGTGTTCCAAAATATATCTTATGCCTGACTTAGCACCATATCCATCAGTATCAACCCTGATCACCAATACACACAACACCAAATCAATGGCAGTGCCTTGGCCTTGAGCTCCTTGCCATGATTCAAACACATATATGCATCATGTACAATTTTAATACTACACGGTCAAAACCAGGGTGTTACAGAAAACATGAGGGGGGGGGACTTGTGAAAGATATAAGCAACCTATTTACCCAAAATTCAACTCATCAAGAAGAGGATAAGGAGAACAAAATGGTGGAGTCACAATAATCCTAGAAAAAAAATCTATCATACTTACAAAACAATAGCCTTGAGTCCCAGACACGCGATCGCTCATTACTCTAAGATCCACATAATAATGGGTTCAACTTGGAACCAAGGAACTAATTCATTACCAAGATATATAGTAACAGGTTTAATGGTAACGATCCCATAGCATGGATATTCCAAATGGAGCAATTATTTGATCTAAACTAAGTGTCAACTTTACAAAAGGTAACTATCACATCCTTGTATCTAGAACATTATCAATTCGTGTGGTGCCAATGGCAAAGAGATCATAAAAAAGACTCTATAATCTCTTGTTAATTGTTTATGGATGAATTGATGGCACATTATGGGGATATTAAGAGAAATATATTCTTGAGCCAATTGATAAATATCGGGAAAAAGGTCCAGTTGTAAAGCATGTTAAGAACTTTCAAAATTTGAGTTCGAGAAAAAAAATTGAGGATAATTTTTTGGATTTCTTTATGGTTATCTTAAAGGAGAGGATTCAACATGAGGTGTGCCTCTTTGAACCTAAATCATTGGAAATGTTATTATTTTGTCAAGGGAAGTTGAAAGTAAAAATGTGTCTACAAGAAGGGCCACCAATAACACCTATTCAAAAGAAAATGGTTGCCCCCTTAACTTCACTTGGTCTACAAGGTTGATGCCTAAGTAAGTGGAGGAAAGAATAACAAAGGGACTAGATTTAAATTGCGTCATCAAATAAAAAAAGGGGCATAAATGAAATGAGAAGAAATTATTCTACATAGATTGTGAATAAGAACAAGATCTAGAATTATAAAAGTCTCAAGAGGTAGAGCTAGAAGATAATACTCCAACCATATATTGCCATGCACTGGGTGGCATTAACACTCCTCAAACTCTCAAGATATAAGGACATATCAACAATAAAAAGGTTACAATGTTGATTGATTATGGTAGTACCCATAACTTCATTGATTGCAAATTAGCTAGACTTCCCAATTGCTTTATATATCCAACACTAGACTTTCAAGTAATGATTATAGATGGAGGTACCATGCATTGTTTAAGGAAGTGCCATAGCATTGATCTTACTATGGAGATTATTATTCCAATGATCGTAATACAAATGGGTGGTGATTATGTTGTATTAGGGGTCCAATGGTTACAATAATTGGGAACAATGGCTCTTAATTTTTGGGAATTTTTCATGATATTTGTATGTAACTCAATATAACATTAAGAACATACACAATAGATGTCCACCATATGAATCAAAACAAGAGATATTCAATAAACTCAAATCTTTATCAATGTAGAAATGTTATTCTTTTGATGGAATTAATCAAACCAAGTGCACTTGCCTCTTCAAGGGGGCTTCCTCCCAATGAGCTAAGCTCAACATACAATAATTATTCTTCACATCCCATATGGAGGACTACATCCTTATTTACAGCATCACCATACAATACTAATGCCCTAACCTCCTAACCACCTAGTGGACCTTCTTTGATGAAGTCCCATTACATTTATCTACTAAACTAGTGGGCCTTATTTCATAATAACAATACAGTGGACCCAATCCACTTTACATTGAATGGATTACACTTCTACTTTAATGATCCCTTTAGGCCCTTGATTACACTTTAGGTAGAGTCATAAAACTCCACACTCCTTAGGAAAGCATCATCCTTGCCACTTTGTATCGAGTTGTCCAACCATAATCTAGGGTAAGGCCGTATAGATATGAATAACTCACCAAAGCAAATGATTCCTCATAGGAGTAGGAAAATGATGGATCTATGAGAAAAGTCTTTAACTGTAGAAGAAACGGGTGGTTGTTCTTCTTATTCACATGAAGGAGAGGATCCCTATAAAAGGATATGAAAATAGTTGTCATCCCAAAGATTAAAACTATCCATATACCATTCTTTGCAACTAGGCTCCAAAGCATACCAGTCATATCTTTCTTGGTGATACTCATACCAGATTTTTTCTGAATGACCTCATATTCTAACCGTCCAACCAAAGCCACCATCATTTGAGCAGTATTCTTCTCAAGTTAAACATTTTTCTTTTAAATGTATTTCGTACAATCTTGATTTCCCCTTAAATTTTAATGAGTAGCATTTGTAACTCCCATGGCATGGGCCCCACTTTTCCATGCTTCAATGGATGGAAAAATTGTTGCCATGGCTATAGCATAGAAAAGTTTATCTTGAACTATGTTGGAACTACGACATATAATATATCAGAGGAAATCTCTAAAAATAATCTTTCTAGTGACACTGGTCTTATGACAACCTAATAATTATGTCAAAATATATGACCGTCTCATGAAACCCTGAAAATTGTGCAGATTTCAAATTGTGATGTCTCCCTCTCCTAGACTTGTATTTGAAGGATTTTTTTGGTTTGAAATTTGCCTAAATTTATGAGAGGAGTTCATATATGCAATTATTTTTGGGTATTTTGTTGGAAAAAAAACTCAGAAACGCATCTAAATGTCGCGTCCCTCTTTCTTCTCTTTTAAAAAATCTGCAAAAAAGAGAAAACATTTCCCATATTGTGGTCGTAGGTGGATTTGATACCAATTTTTATGTAACTCAATATAACATTAATATCATAAACACATATATTAATAATATGAATTAATACAAGAGATATTCATTAAACTCGAATCTATATTTATGTGGAAATGAGAATCTTTTGATGGGATGAATCAAACCCTATTTACTTTCCTCTTCAACGGGGATGCTTCCTAATGATATAAGCTAACCATACAATAATTATCCTTCACATCCCATAAGGATGACTCCATCCTTATTTATAGAATCACCATACAATAATAACCTCTTAACCACCTAGTGGACCGTATTTAATGAGTTCCCATTACATGTATTTACTAACTTATTGGGCCTTATTTACTAATAACAATATAGTGGACCCAATCCACTTTACATTGAATGGCCTGCAATTCTACTCTAATGGAATTTCAGGACCCCCATTACCCTCTAGGTAGGGTCATAATAGATATTCTCCTAAAAAAGAAAGGAAATTGAACTCAGATGTATGCTAGGGAAACACTCTAAAGTAATAAGCTCTAACATCATGACCAAATTTCTAAAAAAGAGACACCATGGTTTAATTGCACAATTTTGCTCACTAACATTTTAATCATATATACCCTCTATTCCATTGTATATCCAAAGAGTTGTTGACAATCATTCTAAGGTGTTTGAAGATATTTCTAAAGGTATGTCACCTAATTGAGATCATGGCCATGTTATTCACTTGCAATCAGGAAGTGCACCACCTAACGTTAGACCTTATATGTACACATATGCACAAAAGAGTAAGATTGAGAAAATGGTTCAATGAATGTTAGATGTTGGCACCATTCATCCAATACAAAGTGCTTTCTCTACACCAGTTGTGAAGGTTCATAAAAATGGAGGTTCATGGCATGTGTGTCTAAATTATGGAGATCTAATCAAGATGGCCATTAAAGGTAAGCTTCATATTCCTGTCATAGATGAATTATTAGATGAATCACAAGTAGAAATTTTATTTAACAAGATGGATATTTGTTATGGATATCATCAAATTAGAATGAGGTAAGGAGACATTTTGAAAACAGCCTTTTGAACACATGAAGGTCATTATGAATATTTGGTGATGCCATTTTCCCTTACCAATGCACCCTCCACATTGAAAAGTTTGATGAACTCTATTTTAAACCATTCCTTAGGAAACTTGTTTTTGTATTTTTTGATGATATACTAATCTATAGAAAATAATGGGAAGATCACGTAAAACATGTTGACAAGGTTTTTAAACTATTGGATTAAAAACAACTATATGTCAATCCTTCTAAATATGCCTTTGGGGTTTAGGAAGTGGAATATTTGGGTCATATTGATTCTTTTAAAGGTGTCAAAGTGGACCATAGAAAAATAAAATCTATCGTGGAACAGACGGTTCCCAAAAACTTGAAGAATCTTAAAGGATTCTTAGGATTCACAAGCTATTGCTACTTAAGTAGTATGGTCGAACAATAAAATCTCTAATAGTGTTGTTGAAAAGGGAGGCATCTCTATGGACTCAAGAAGAAACTAAAGGATTTTAAAAACTTAAAGAGGATATGTGTACAACTCCTATATTAACCATGCATGACTTCACAAAAACGTATATTATGAAATGGCCTTAGGGCATGCAATTGTTGTAGTTTTATTCCAGGAAGGAAGAACCCTTGAATTTCAAAGCTACCAACTTAAAGGAAAAACTTACTCAAACTAATTTATGAAAATGAATTTACGGACATACTACATGCAATTAAGAAATGGCACCCTTACCCAATGGGAAGAGACTTCAATGTAAGAGAATGTCATAATAGTCTTAAGTAATTTTTGGAACAATGCCTATCTTTAGAAGACCAACAAAAATGGGTTACAAAGACCCTAGGTTATGACTTTGAAATTATCTACAAAAAAGGAAAACAAAATGTTGTGGAAGATACAATTTGAATTATTAAATAAGAAGACTCAAAGGGATTATTTAGAGGGATTACATCGTGTTATTTCCATTCTACAATCGGATTAGGTAAGAAAGGATATAATGGAAGAAGATAAAAAGGCATGCAGAATAATTAAACAACTACAATAGGACCCTAGTGCATTAGATAAAATTTTATGGAAAAATGATTCACTATGGTAACAAGATTACCTATATTTATGTAAGAATTCCCAACTCAAACATAAGGTCATTTGGAATCACACACTTCTCCTATTAGAGGATGATAAGGGTTCTTGAAAACTTACCAAGTGATCAAGAAGGATTTTTTCTGGGAAGTTCTTAAAACAAATGGCCAAAATTGTGTGGCAGAATGTTTGGTTTGCCAACAGAATAAGTGAAACAGAATCAAGACACCAAGTATTTTATAACCATTAGCAATACCAAGTTAACATTGGGGATAGGTATCAATGGAACTTATCACAAGTCTACCAAAGTATGAAGAAAATAATTTCATCTTGGTAGTGGTGGATCGACTCATAAAGTATGATAATTATGCTCTCTTTTTAATCCTTTTAAAGTAAGTGTGACAGCTACAACTTTCATGGAAATAATTTAAAAGCTACATGGAATTCCAAATATTTTTGTAAGTGATAGAGATACAATTTTCATTGGTAATTTTTGGAAGGAAATATTTCCTTGTTTGGGAACTTAATTGGATTGCAACTCCTCTTATCATCCTCAATCCAATGGGAAAACTAAGATTATGAATACATGTCTAAAAGGGTGTCTTAATTACATGTCACCATTTATGGAACTTTTTGGCTATCATTATTCATCGATCGTGTCATCCTTGAAAGATAAAGCTAAGGTTCAGGTAGTGGAGGATCAAATAGAGCATCAACAAGCGGCTCTTCGACTATTAAAAGGAAACTTGGCCATAGCAAAAAATAAGATCAAACAACATGCATATCAACATTGTAGTGAAAGAAAAATTTGAAGTGGGGTATTGGGTATTTTTTAGGATTCAAACATACAAACATACATCCCTCTGGAAACAAAAAAATGATGATAAATTAACACCCAAGTAATATGGTTCCTATAAGGTGTTCTAGAGGATTGGAAGTATGGCTTACAAATTGGAGTTTCTTCCATATTCATGTGTATATCCAATCTTCCATATTTATTTCCTAGAAAAGCTAATTGGTGACAATATCCTAGTCTAGACTATTTTACCATAATCGATGAAGAAGAGAAAATGGTAATATAACCTAAACAATACTTGACACACAAATTAAGTAACTCTGAATTGAACATTTGGTAAGTACCTCATCAACTAGGAGAACTTACCAATAGAATAGGTGACATGGTGTTATAACAATATTTAATTCCCTTAATGCCCTTAATGACATGGTGTTGGAAGAACATACTAAGTCCTCCCAAACATGAAGATTAAGTAAAATCACTAAAATAAAGTACTTTTTCCTTGACCTAATCACTACTTTCCTATAAGAAAGGTGAAAATGTTTACTATATTTGGAACTTTATAGTCATCTATGGTTAGCAAGTTTCTAAACTAAATCTTAAAGGGACACCACAAGCTTAAAGTGGAGGAAAATCCATGAAAAAGTGTATTAAAATGTGTAAAAATCTCAATTAGGGAGAAAATGTCAATTAGGTACACTGAGATATTCACCCAAATTGAGATTCCGACCATATTTGATATAATCTAAGGCTATCAAAGAATCCTTTGGAGTAGAGTCTAGGGGAGGAATTGTTTAGAGAGAGGTCCATAATGCTATCGAAAGGGTAGTCAATCTCCGTTTTCATATATCTTAGTGATCAAGAGTTAAGGGAAAAGGGGATATAACCAAAACTCTTGAGAAGGACGACGCCACAGTCTCGATCAAGGTTGTAAGCGTAGTTCTTCACATATTTAATGCAAATAACTTATGCTTTTCCCCAATGAGTGTCACTACCATTGTGTATATGATTTGATTTCAAGTATAAGATTAGAATTAGTTATTAAGAGTAAATAAGGAAGGTGTTTATTGATGTTGTGCGGGTCATTTCATGAAATTACAAACGACCACGCTACAACAAGCAGGAAAGTTTCTCTCCTTCCTACCTCTAAACTCTTTAAAATTTAAAAATAATTATTAGAAAGCTTGTTAATTATTCATTTTACATCTTTGTTGATGGATCTCACCAAGCCATTAAGAGATTTGAGCTTTGGTATCTAGCACTACCTGCATATTTCCTCAAAACGGAAATGGAAACCATGTTGGGGAACTTTATTTTTAGAATTTATTTATTTAGATTTAGTTTTTTTGCGTAGGATTTCAGTTTTCTAGTGGTTTAGATCCATTCATCCAAACTCAAGGATGAATTTGGGAGAGTTTGGACCCATTTGGAGCATTGTAACTCACCTTTTAATCCCTTTAAAGGAATACTCTAGCTCTAGAGTCGCTCTTGACGACCAAACATTGGTGGATTTACCTCAAAGTCACTCTTATATGTTCAAAAGAATTCAATTCCCTCCTCCCAATTGCTCTTATACGAGAAAAAGGGGCAACTGCATTTGGAAAGAGCCATTTTTCTGCTTGAAGATTTTTTGCTCATGTTTTGCCTCAATATTTGACATGAAGAGCTTATACAAAGTCTATAATCCATTATATAATTCCCTATTTCTTGTTTGTTCAAGTGATTTGAATGTTTTAGTGGTTTATTCACACTTTTGTTCAAACTTTTGAATTTCAACAATTGTTGGCTATTGCGTGTTCATGAGTTGTATTGTCTGTAGATTGCTTGAGATATTTTGGTTACAAACTTGTGAACCACATTAGATATCATTAGGGACAAGAGTGCAACAATTTGAAATAATTTTGGCTTGTTTTGTTCGAAAATTTTCAAGTTTTCATCTCTAAAATTGATAAAAAATTCTTAGTGATTAGGTGTTTTTTTTGCTAGGATTTGTCAATTTTTTGCTTTAAAACCATTATAATTTAGGGAGATCATAGTTTCAATCCGAAATTTACTTCAATTTCATAGGGTGTGTGCTTCCTATAAATATTCTTGGTAAAAATTGTTTTTAGATAAAAAGGATTAGTATAGAGTAGCCTTTGTTTTCATGTTCTTAAAAATCCTTTATTAATCGAAACTCATAAGAAAATTTGTTTGGAAGTAGTAAATTATATTTTTTTTTTGTGTTACAAGTATTTTCAAGAAATTGAATGATTAATGTCAAATTTAGGAAGTGTTGCATGTGACTTACGTTAGAAAAAGAAATAACCTCTTTTACCATTCCATTGGATTTGAGTGCTCATTGAAAAATAGAAGAATTTGAAGTTTTGTTTACAATGACAATTTCTTTTTCAAGAGAAGAGTCGAATAAATTTATTATTAATTTCATGTTGCATGATTGGAATAAGAACATAAACCTCTCACTTTGGTAATAATTAGAGTTTAATCGAAGGAAAATTTGTATTTTGTAATCATTTCATGCATTGATCAGGTTCACATATCGAGTCATATAACACCATATCAGTTGCAACCCATGCTTCTCAAACCTAATTGAGTTACCTTAAAATGAATTATTTTAATCTAAAATAATCAAAATTTCATTTGAGAGCAAACCAACAAGCTTGGGGATAGGGATTAGGGATTGGTACTTGGAATGGGATTGGAGAGTTAACATCTCCAAGGCTAGGAAAATTTGAAACTAATAATTACTATTGAGTTATAAATTCATTAGTAGCAAGAGACCCTTGTCAATAAATAACACTTAATACACACGTCAAACATAAGGTATAACCTAGTCAAGTAAAGTGGTATCATCTCTTTTCTTGGTTATTGGGGCCCATCTATATACATGGTTTTAGTAAGGTGACAAGTCATCGGGGCGACATCATTTTGTTATGATTTTGAGTCTTGGACATTCATCCAACGTTCCTTGGCCACATGCCTTATCTAACTGTCAGTTGTTCTATCAAGTCGTTGATTTGTGAAGTGGTAACAATAATTCATTTTATTAGGACTATATAACTTAGGTGACTACTTGTGAGAAACGCTTACGATACTTGAGACATACACAGAATCTCCATTTCATCTCCTTGGGAAGATGCTCGACGAAGGAAAGTACTTGCACCCCTAGTGATTGATTGTAGGAAGGTTAGCATAAATGTCTCTTTATCCCTTTTTTCTTGTGGTTATTGAGGAATGAACATCCCTTCGTGACTATTATTTTGGAATGCATCCTATCTCAACTTTTCAATAACCTTGATTTTTGGAAAAGTGGTTTTCTTACTAAATATTTTAGGGCATTTTGTAGTTGTATATTGTTGTGGTGATTACTTGAGTCTAGTTAGCCTTAGGATTATCTGTTTGGTATATTATACATTATTATAAGCATTCCTTACCTCATTTTTCAAAGTGGATATACCTTTAAATCATCATTCAAGGAAGCTAAGAGGAGAGTCACTAGAATGACCTAGCCCCACTGTTATGGGGAGATGCATACAAGAGTCAAGTTCAAGTCACTCAGAACCATAACCAACCATTGACATAGGAAATATCAATAGAGAAGATTATATTTAGTGTGAGTCTGGATGTTTAGTGTCATATCACGAATCAAAACTGGACATAGTTAATGACCCAACTCCATTTGACATTGAAACCCTAGAATATCATTATGACCTGAGCACATGAATCCTCCTTTAAGGTATCTTACCGATTCAATGGTATTGGATATCAGTTAATTACAAGGAGATCTAACTTCTCTTTTTGAACATTGGAGAAACACACAACACACATTGTTTGATCTGATGTCTTTATCAAAAGTCCATGGATCCACACCTACTTGACCTTAGATGGATGCAAGAAGTCATCAAGCCTCCACTTAGAATAATGCACCTTTTAATTCAAGTTCCCATTTCTCTTGGATTTCCATAAATCAATATACCACTCCCATCGACCATCATGCATGTTCCTAATATGACTTCGACTAGCACTTCAGTGCGAGCATTGCAATTCACGGCTCCAATCTCAAAAGTATGTCTACTTTGTTTTCAAGTATACCCATTGATGGGTCTACTCAAGTGAAAATGGGTGTTCCATACAGTTGGGATGGTCAATCACATGTGACACACACATAAGGAGGGTATCAAAATCCCCTTGGTATTCCCATCACATGGTCATGTCCTACTTCTGGGGGAAACCCTTTTCCTTGAGATGTTAATATTCTTAGCGGAAGCACCTGAACTTCAACTATGAATGCCAATTGGAATAATCCTCCGCATATGAGATATAATTCCTAGGTAGGTCCTCCTCCACCTTATATTAGAACAGTGCCTGCGGGCAATCATCCCCAAGCTACAAGCACTATGACAAGGGGAAATAATCCCAATGTCAACCCCATTTCGCAATGGAGTGGCCGTTCCACAGGAAGTAGCCAATCTTATTGGGGCCCATCTCCACAAGGGGAGGATGTACCTTGGAATACTAATCAACTCCAGGGACAAAATCAATGGGGCCATTAGGATCCACTCGTGCATCAAGCATCTATGACAACATCAACGGGATCTCCATTTTTTGCTACTCTCAATCTACCAAACTTATCTAATCTAGCTAATGATCTCGTTCTACATTTGAATAAATGACCAACAATACCAACAAAACTTTCATCGGATAATACCCAAATTCGATGGATGGCCAAGACATGATCCTCTAACTATGTGATGAGATTTCATTTATTGTGTTCGTCCAATTCCCTAGTCGACGATAGTATCAGGTTGCATTTATTTCAAAAAACCCTTATAGGAAGCACTGCAAAATGGTATATTGAGTTGCCTCATGGCTCATTGATGGACTTTGTCTCCTTAACTATGTTCTTTTTGACATATTTTCAACTACATATTTGGTATGAAACGGGTACATAATCATTGACTTTGCTTTGACAAACTACTGCAACTCATATATTTGATCATATTCATGAGTGTTGGAGGTGTTAGATACTTATCAAAGCAAATATCCTAGATGATTTCTTAGTTGATTGGTTTGTGAAATCATTATTTCCTAGTCTTGTAAAAGACGTTGCTATGTTAGGGGACATGACTAAAGAACAAGTCATTTAGAATGCCCAACAAATGGGCTTGATCTATTAACAATTTGACATGCTTTATTATTTGACACCCCATGTTGCACAACCTATGTTCAATCTAGTTAGGCCAACTCAGATCCCTCATGCCTATGGTGTGATAAGTTATTCCCTTCAATTGAACAACTTACCCAACATATGGGACAAATGTATGTTCAAAACCCTCAACCTACAACTAACCAGGAACAATAGCAAATCACAAATCCTACCCAAACTTCAGATGTCATACAACAATCCTTGACACAGATTAAGTAACAATGAAATTGAGAAGTTAGTGAGTACCTCATCAAGTGGAAGAGCTTCCCAATAGAAGAGGTGACATAGTCAGATGTGTTCTTCATGCATAAACATTCATAGTTAATCA
>LPNX010741080.1:0-89484 GCA_001517045.1 Pseudotsuga menziesii | reverse complement strand
ATAATCACGGAAGATGTCAATTTCTCCTTTATAGGACCACCCTGATTTGACACGTGGGAGACATTTATTTCCGCAACCACTACTTGTCTCTAACCCTCGCGCATCTTTCTTTTTCGGGTTCATTTCTGACCGTCGATCTCTTCTGTGTGAATTCCTGGCCCTCGTATCACATGCCACATGTCCCTTTTCCACCGAGCCTCCTCGCTTTAACCGTCGTGCGACTTTGGGCTCCGGAGTTGTCCACAGCCGTATATCTGTTTTGTCTTCGCGGGTGGGTCGTCGGATCGTGCTTCGTCTACCGATTCCGCTGGGCTCTTCCATCTTAATCCGCCGAGCAACTTAGCTCAGCGGAATCACCCTCGCCCGTT
This sequence comes from Pseudotsuga menziesii, assembly GCA_001517045.1. Taxonomy (NCBI): domain Eukaryota; kingdom Viridiplantae; phylum Streptophyta; class Pinopsida; order Pinales; family Pinaceae; genus Pseudotsuga; species Pseudotsuga menziesii. The sequence goes on along the minus strand of LPNX010741080.1, from coordinate 89,116 downwards.
GATGTGATCCGCCGTCGCTCCTACACCGTCAGATCAAGTGCCGCGTACCGGATTCCGCCGGGTAATCCGGAATTATCCTCTGTGCTAGTTCTTCTTCCGGAATTCTTCTCGGCCATCGATGGGATGCCAGGCGTTCAACAACCGTCCGATCTTGCGCCACGTACCATATTCCGCCGGGTGCTGGGGGTTTATCGGGTGCGCAAGTCTCCAATCCGGAATCATTTTCCGTCGTCGATCCACCATCCTGCGATCTCCAACCGTCGGATCGAGCAGCACGTACCCATTTCCGCTGGGTGGTCTAAAAGTTATCGCGCGTGCACGTTACCTTTCCGGAAACCAACACGTCCGTCGATCAATGTTGTCTTCAATCCTCGTCCGTAGGATCAGGAGGACTATATGCGATTCCGTTGATCCATCATTTCCTTATCCACCTTGCACTTCCAGCCAGCGAATTTGACATGGGCCGTAGATCAGCTCTGAGCAATGTTAAAACCTTTGATGTGTGCAGGCTGTTAGAGGCCCGAAATTCCCTTATCTTGCTTGTATGTTCTAGATGGCGGAAAGGATATAAACCATCGATTTGCTTCTCCTTTTAGACCATGGTTCAGGACCTTTTCCGACTCGGCTACTCTTTAGATTATCAAGCCCCCTTTGTACCATATCCTTAGCCCAAAGTATTTAATCAACAAAATCTCACCTCCCATCTGTCGTGCATCTTTTTTGTAAAATACAGGTGTTAACAATATCTAATCTCCTTTGCAATTTGACACGCCTTGAGAATATTGTAGCTTTCTACTTGATTGTTCGAGCTTATTCCTAGACCCCAGCTAAAGCAAATTTTGAGCGATATGTTCGAAGATAGAATCAATCATCCTACACCTGCGATCTTGGTGTTGGTTAAAATTAATGTTGATTAATTCACCTTGATTTAATTGTCAACCGGAGGACGTAAACTTTGAGCTGCTACACTATATGTGCAGGTAAGGCAGCTTTAATGCTCGTGCTGATAGGAATTCTAATCTACTTTCAAATGAAAATAAAATAGATGAAACTATTGCTGTTCTGGATGATCTATGCTAAGGAATCCTAGGTCTGTCATAAGGAAATCAATTTGCTAACTGTCACACTCAACACAACCTACAGCAACCTATAGCAAAATGAAACTATAGTAATCTTTGAAGCAGCCCTAATCTTTCAAAGAAATCCTAGCTACAGGAAGGTATCAAAACAATATTAAACTATAGTACGATGATAGAAAAACCTGCTAAGAAATTAAACAAACCCTTGAACTACAGCAATCTCTTAAAGTAATTGACAGTCTCTACAGCAATCTTAAGCTATAGTAACTAAGGTTTAATTTCAAAACAATCAGACTGTTAAGGAAAGAATTTATCTGTCAAATGCATATGCTCAATCGATCTCAATTAACCTTGTTTCATATCTAAACTCCAACTATTAACTCTACCAAGTCTAATACCTAAATCCACACAAACACTTCTAGAGTCATCACTGAGATAAAACCTGTCACCTTTTAACTCTAACTTATTCACAAACAGTCTATCAAAGGGCAGTTTGGTTTACTACTGCTGTCTAGATATACTATGCTTGTGTTTTGTGCATATCAATGCACACCAGAGAATGCCAAAGTTATTCAAATAATGTTCATCAATAGATATTAGAACTCTGTAAGAAACATTCACTGGTTCTGGTCTGTATATGCAGACTGTGAAACTAATGTTGATTCGAGGGAGCAGTATTATAAACCGGGATTTTTTTTCCAAAACTCATTCAAGCACAACTTCAGCTCTTATCTAATCATCCACTCAAAAGACTTATTTAACAAACCCTAGATGCTCTGTGAATTAAACTATTCGAACCTTCTGCTACTGCAATTCTTTTTAAATCTACGTTCTACAAGGCGAGAATATCCTACAGCTTTGCGAGCTCGAAAGTAAAAAGAATAGGACTGTTCACTAGTTACTCTAACGCTACAGCAAAAGGAGATATCAAGTCCAATCTATTCTTTTCAGCAAATCGATTCTTCAGCAACTAAAGTCAAGTTCATTACCCAGTTTGCCAATACCATGATTCACACTGGAAATCAAAAGGGAAATTTAAATACACACCATTCCTCAATCTATTCTACAGTCTAGGTCAAATGCATGTGATATTAACCAATAATCTGCAGACATTCATTCTATTTCCACTCACAGATAAGCAAAACCATTAATATTCCAAAGAACACTGTCAAAAGAAGAAACCGTTACATCTACTACTGTAAAATGCACAATGCTAAAATACCAAGGGTTGGTGTTGAAGGGGGCCCTACCCTCAACGCCTTCCAGCTTTAAATCACAACTTTTAAAAGAAAATAAACACTGGATATATTGATGAAATAGAGTTTACAGTTTCTCTGAGTATCCTCCCTTCTTAGGGTTTCAAGAATCACTTTTATACTGAATATACAGAGTAAAACCAACCGTGAAACAAAGATCGATCCAACGAACAACCCTACAGCTATCTCGGCATATCTGAGCCAAAGATAGAAACTCAAATCCCTTGAAATCCACATAGTACTGAAGAGGGAAAACAACAGCTCCTCAATCGAAGAACATCCCGTAAAACAGCACCTGAAAAGTCTGCATAGATATCTAGAAGGCGATGGAAGTTCAAGAGACATCCCAAATGTGGACAGAATCCCCAAATCGCAGGTGCAGCTAGCGTAAATCTTTCCTGGAGCGCCGAGACCACTGCACAAAAGAAACAACGACCATTAGTTGACCAAGCATTTAAACGGAGGATTAAAAAGCCCAATTTTATACATAAAACAAGGTAAAGTAAGAAATAAATAATTAAAAAAATCACTTACCAAACCTTATCAACGTTGGTCTCCACAAAAGCATGACTATGCACAAATCAACATTAATAAAACTAACTATTATGTGATTTCATAAGATTTAGGCTAGAAAATGTTGTATTGGACAGCCAAAATAGAAGACCAACACTTGGGGTTCCCCTTGGATGCTCCATCAAAGTAGATAATGGCTGAAGAGTTCCTCTGCCGCCATGTGGAAAATTATGCTGCACTGAAACGCAAACTCCAGGAAGGAGATGTTGTTGGTTTTATGGTTCCTGCCCTCCTCTCGTCGGTCGAACAGGATCCCAATCATGAGGTTGATTTTGGAGATAGAGAGGAATCTAAAACCGATTTTCCTACTGATTCCAGCAAGAGAGATTTCACTTTGGCCTCCACGGTCACTAGATTCGAAGACCTGTTATTAGATACCCAATTGTTTCGTTCCAAACACACTTTCCACGATATGCATTTTGGAAGAGCTTGACAAATTTTGTTCCAATCTGTGTTTTTATCTCTTTTTCCAGCATTTCGATCTTTCTAGGAGATGTACAGAGGAACGACTACTATTTGAGAAGGGACGGAGGAATTCAGACCTTGAAGGGATAGTTCCCACACTATTTGAGTGAAAACACAGTCAACAAATACACGATATGATGTTTCGATGGCAGAGTTGCAGAAGAAGCATCTAAACGGTCCATGGAACCCTCGTTTGTTCAAGTTTTCACCTGTCAGAGCCGTTTTATGCATGAGTAACCAAGTGAGGAAATTCACCTTGGGAAGGCTAAATGGTGACCACACAGATTTCCAGAGCGCAGGGGACAGAATTGAGGCTTGAGGAGGTTGTAAGTGGATAATCCTTGTGCAACTGTGTATATTCTTGTCCATCCCCACCCCCATTTGTCCTTGGTAGAACGATGAACTCGTGCTAGTCCTGAGAGTGTTGTTAGCAACAAGTTCTTTTAAGGGAGAAGGGGTTCTTGAATCTTTGGGAATGTCTAACATGTCCAATTCCCAGTGTTATCCTAAGAGCAGATGTCAGCGAGCCGAAGAAGGCCTTTGTTAACTAACCATAACTTGATCTCATTTAACAATTTTAAGGAGGCTAGAGGGGGGTTCCCTAGGATGTTGTATTCCCACAGTAAGATCTTCACACCATTTCCAGAAGTTTGATATAGTTGTTGTTGAATGTGATCTATTCCTCTTCTTCATAAGTTACATATTGTTGTGCCTGTAGGTGTGCTTGTTTTTTTTAAATTTCTCAAAGAACCTCCATTGAGGTATTTCATCCAAAGGATCTTGCTTTCCATATGATTTTTATCTACAAACAGTTGCCATATGATTTTCCCTCCCATAGCTAGATTTTCCAAGCCAAGGTCACAAATCTACAATCCACCTTCCAGAATTGGTCTTTTGAGAATATCCCAGCTTACCGGATGCAACTTGCTCTGATTGCCTTGGAAAGTCCCAAAGAAGCTTGGAAATCTGAGCCATGATGGACTTGGGAGCAAGCAGCAGGGAGGACTGGAAGATGGGGAGGGATGAAAGGACCGCCTTGTTACTGGCAGCAACAGATCCCATTTTAGTACCTTTAAAATGGGAGCCCCATAATTTTTAAATTGGATTTTGAAGCCGTTATCATCTTATGGGAATCCTTAAACTGTAATTATAGTGTTTTGGACTTAATAAAGTTTCCTTATAAGCCTTGTTTTTTTTTCTTTTGTGGATTTCAGAAGCACCTTTTTCTTTTATAAGTATTGTTTTTGTGTTTCCACATTCTACATTCCACATTCCGCTAAGTTGGATCACAGAATTTGTTTTTATTGGAGGTTTCCTGGAAATCCTTTTTCCAACTTTCGCTTTCTGCCTAGGTGGATGGCGGAAATCGCATTTTTCTTTCAATAAAAAGTTGTTTTTTCTTAATTCTGCTATGCGGATTGCAGAAGGTGAACATCCCATGTTTGCAATAAAACTTTTATTTTCTGTTTTCGACTTCCTTTTTTCACTAAGGCAGGTTGTGAAAGCCGACAAAGTCATTTTTCACACTTTTTTGTTTTTTTCATTTTTCTGCTTCCCAAAGGTGGAATGTGGAAGGCAAAACTTTAATAAATTTTCTTGGTCAATAAGTTATTTTTCAACTTCCACTTTCCAAAGGCGGAATGTGAAAGGCGGAAACCACAAAATCTAAAGCTTTTGGACTTTTTTGATCCTGCATTTTACTTTCCCGTCTCGATCTCAGTCGTTCCTTTATGTTATATCTACGGTCTGGATCTATTTTCTCGTTGATTTTTGGGTTATTTAGTCTATTCGAATTTATGAAGTTTTCACCATTTTCACTTGTGTTTTACTGCGCTTGCAAATTTTTACTGAGGATTTCTCGCTCGAGCTCATGAATTTTCTGGTTTCCAAAGCTTCCTACCTATAAGTATTTGCCCTTTGACCATTTTTTCTATTACTTTCAAACTATAGTATATTTTTTTACTATGGTTGCCAAATTCCAATAAAAAATGGCGTCCACCACATCCAGAAGTACCAAGTCGAAAACTGCTCTACAGGAGCAGAATAGAAAATACCCCAATGTTGGAGTATTCACGGATACTAGTGGGTGTGTCTCTGAAACCCTCCATTTGGATTGATCAAGAATTTACGCCATTTTTGACATCGACGATTTCTCGACAATTCCTCACGATCAGCCCACATATGAAAGAATTCAGAGCTCCCATATTTTCCGCATTGCTTCATGGCCTCGTTTTATGCCTTAAACAGACCCAGTTAAGTGGGCATTTTATAATGCAAACCCTAATGAGCACACCTTTGATGACCATGTTCATACCCATGTGGCCTCCTTCCATCTTGTTTTTTTTTCAAGGCTTATGCTCTTGGACCTCCCAAACAGCTTTTGACCTCCAAATTTCTCGAAGAATCCTTTTCCCGGTTCAACTATGAGGATGTACTAAAATCTTCGATGGAAAATCCAACTGAGTATGTTCCTAGACCAAGCAATTCCTATCTCGTTTCTTGGTTCATGGAGCCTTTCTCATTGCTTGCAGCCTTGTTCTATCGTTTGTATGGGTTGGAAAATTGTTCCTTCTTCAAAGCTGAATGGGTTCCGGTAGCCCATCATATTTTACTTACAGGTGAACCCTTCAATTAGGCATAGATTCTATTTGTGAATCTGAAGGAGGAGATTGAAAAGTATTAGAAGACCTCAGCCACCAGGAAGCCAACATTTTACATGTCAAGGTATGTAATGGATGTGTTCTACGCGACCTCTGCATTTCTCTCCCTAGGTTGGAATTGGAATAAGAATTCCTCACTAGTACACATTTATTGTTTCGATATGTGGGAGGACAATTTTGTCCCTCGAGTCTACCAGATTTGTGACCTGTTTCTTGGGTCGATGTATCATAAAATTTTCAAGCCTGACGCTTCGACGTTTTCTGAGAGAGCCATAACATTAATTACATACACGGTGTTTGATATGTTGGATAGTATTTCTCCTATATCAGAAATTGGGGGAGCAACACAGTTCATTTGCTGCCAAGGATAGTTCCAAACTACATGGTATTACAAGAAATGGCCTTTCATATTGTCATAGGCGGGATTTTTCCCAAATTAGCAAGGCATAAAAGAAAGGCTTGGCCTAAATTTCTATTGAATTTAGATTCACTTGTTCTGCAGATTTCCACCCATGCAATTGTGTTGGGTAAAGAGATTACTAATATGAACCTGGGCGAAGCCCCCAGAAGAATGCATGACCCTAAAGAAAATTTGGATAGTCTCTTTGTAAAAGAATGTACTAAGTTTTAGTATGATCATGAGGATTAGCCTGATGATTCCATTTACAGGGCATCTATCAATTTTCAAGAAGCATTGAGCAAGATTACTGATCCATATGTGAAAGTTCATGTCTTCAAGTACCAAAAGGACTTGAAGGATTCCACCCTTGACTTCAGAAAGGTAAAATTGGCCATAGAGGAGAACCTTTAGAGGCAAAACATAGAGAAGGAATCCAAAGATCAAGCATCAATTTATGTTGCTGCCCTCGTTACTCATTCACAGGATAACAGTAAGGCTATCATGGAGACTCCTATGAGAACTCAGCCTTCACAGATGTTGGAGACCCTGCATAAATGGGAAGAATTCAAGAGAAATATTGAGAAGCTCAGTTCTCAGCTCCAGACACACATAGAGGAGGCCGAACCTCAGCCGAAGAAGCATAAAACTCAGCTTGTTCTTCAACAAGTACAGGTACCAGGACCACCAGTTGCTGACATACATCATATACCTCAAGAAGTATCCAGAGAAGAACTGCCACCACCACCAGCTTAACTTGCTCCTCAAGAGCAAGTTCCCATGCAAAACCAACCAGTTCAACAGGTAAATATTCATAGTGATTTGGAGGAATAAAGTGGGCCTTCCACATGCACTGTAAATATTCTTACCTATATGACATCTTCTGTCTCTGATCCACAGTTGTCTGAAAATATTTTTGATTCATCATTTTCTCAGTTTTCTTTTTTCGGGTTAAATTTAAAACCAATTCTTAAAGCTACCACTAGCATTCATGCGGTGCTAGTTGATGTACCTAGTCCTACTTCTCCCCTAGCTTCATTTATTCTTTCCACCCCCTTATTACCTCACAAAACACCAACATCTCTCCCTCCTCCCCTTCTTCAAATAAACATTCCTTCTGTTTCTACGATTTCTTCTCCTCAAATTAATACACCTACCCTAGCTTATTCCTCATATCTTGCACCCATTTTTCCATCTTCTCCCATGGTTATTACACCCATTGGTGTGGAAATCTCAGTTTTCCCAATCACAATTTGATCCCTTGGTCACCCCCCAACAGGAAACCATTTCAACTTCTGAAGGGATGGCAAATGTTGGTGAGGATGTTGTTGTTTCTTTAGGAAAATATTTTTGGAGCAAGAAGGACAAAGCATTCATGAAAAAGGGAACAAAGAGAACGAGGGAAGGCACAACCAAACAGGTGCCTGCTCTTAATCAAATCATCTTGAAGTCAAACTCCCTTGACATCAAATAAGGGGCATTAGACACAACAACTGCTATGGGTGCTTTTGTAGGGGCTAATTATGATTCAGTTTCACAACTGAATAAATTTATTTTAGACAAGGAACAAGAACTACAGAAATACAAACAGGATTTGGTCGCAACAAAGGCAGACCATAGACAAGAAGTCCAGCTTCTGAAACAAGAGCATGAAGAGAAACTGAAACAGTTGCAGAAGAAGATCGAATATCTCAAACACTAGCTTGAGAAGTTATATGTCCTCAGTCAAAAACAGGAAGATAAGATTCCTACCCTTGAGCAACAACTCAAGGAGTCACAATTGGTTTCAGCTGCTTCATCTTTCTCGAGATTGATAGCAGAAGAATTCAATCAGTTATCCTGTAGAGTTCATGATGAATTCTATCAATATATGGTCAACTTGTATGCAGGTTTCAATGAAATGCATGAATTATACAACTCATTTGAGCAACAATATGATGTCCTACAAGATCATCATACTCGCAAAATGGCAGCATCCAAGGCTTTTGACAACATATTAGACTGGAAAAAACACATCAAAGATAGACCGCATGATTTTCCAGTGATGGATAAAATTCAGACCAAGAAAACTGAAGTTACAATTAAGACCTAGGAGAACATCTGTGATGCGGTAGAATCCATCATTAAAAGTGGACAGTTGGCATGCAGATGTAGATGGACGATTGCTGAAACCATGCTCAATTTTCTGGATTTTCCTTCTCTAGATCTGATTGGCTAGGCACTTCCCCCTAAGCTTAAACTATAATAAATTGAATGAAATTTTGCTACATATAAGGAGCAAATTCAAGGGATAAGCCACCTCACCATGCAGGAGATCACGAGATGGATCGAGATAACTCATTCTGCGATGGTCAGAATATAACACGAATATAGGTGTACCTTGGAGAGTGGAAGAAAGTCAAGAAGAGGGAGATTGCTTCCCAAATTTGCAGAATAGAAGTGCACCTCAAACATGCAAAGTATTAGGACATTGACGATTTAATGGACCTAGATGCCAAGTGGCATTCATTCATTGGCAAACCCTGAAACCATATTATTTTGTAATCCCACATCTTGGGAATTTTCCTTTTTGTAAAATATGTAATATTATTTAAAGGGAAGGACTTTCCCAAGTAGTAGAGAAACTTTGGAGAATAAGTCTAGGAGTTATACTGAAGAACAGACTGCCAGTTGCATAATAGGAAAGCTTGTGATTTTTGGTACTTTTTAATTTTTTGTAAGTTGATAAAACTACAGTCATTTTATGCTATGTTTCATGGTTGTTCATTAAATGTCTTTAATGAATTTTAGTCATTCTTCCATCTATATGGCATGCTAATTATTGGTTGGATCTATTAATGTGTTGATCCACGCAATCATACATATTGAATGTATGTTAAACAAATGTCTTTGTTTGATCTACATGATTTATTTTACAGCTGATGATTAGTTATTGATCTCTGGTACTAATTTGTCTATCAATATTGCTTCTTGGATATGTCGTACATCTATGACATTTAGATAAGCCTTGCAATGTTTTGTGTAATATTTATTTAAAGTTGGTTAAAGAGATTGATCTTAATTTGCATGTTTGTACATTAAGTAATTAATTTCGTTTGCCTATTATATTTTGCAACTGTCCTATCGCAAATCCACTTTTCACCATGTTTAAGTTTTCTTAAACAGTTAGTCTAGGAATTGGTTACTTTGAATCTTTGCTCACTTTTCCTGAGAACAGATCTTATAGATCTAATAAACCTTTGTGCCACTGGAGGCCTTGTATCCATAGGAATTAGTCATCCCAAACAACTCGGGGATAGGATCGTCTCTGCGTGGGATTGATTCGAAGCCTTTATGGTTGGAATTTTTCCTTCTATTGATTGCCTTGTAGTTTTTCCATCAATATACAACCCGGGCCATCAACATGCCTTTATCAAAACCAACTTCCCATCCTTTGTTAACCATTTGCCACCCCATGATACTATTTTTGATTTTATCTTACTTATAACTTCGAGCCAAAGTGAAGGAGGACTTGGTCCCAAGCTTAATTGGAGGCCTAGATATTTGATCTTGTCCCACTTATCAAAACCGGGGAAACCCAAGGAATGAGCTATTCGAAGGATTGACGGGTGGTCTACATTCCAACCATAGACATCACTTTTTCTTTTGTTAATCAGATCTCCTGAGATTAAGTAGAAGTTTTGTAGTATTTCATTGAAGGCCCAAGCTATCTTTAAAGAGGCCCCTCCTAGAAGGAGAGAGTCATCCGTAAAGAGGGCATGATTTATAGGGTCCACTCCTCTTGCTACCTTGATGTCTGGGATAGTACCTACTTCCTTTTCTGCTGTAAGATTTATGCTTAAGGATTCAACCAACAAAATATAGAGGAAAGGTGACAAAGGGAACACTTAGTGGAGTCCTCTTGTAGCTTGGAAAAAATATGTTGGTCTACCATTGGCAAGGGGCACTATCCAGGGCCTATCTGTGCAAGCTTTTATAAAGCTAACAAACTCAGCACTAAAACCAAAAGAGAGAAGGACTTGGTAGATAAAGGGAATCTTAACACGGCTGAAGGAATTTTTCATATCCAGCTTGATGATCATTCCTTTCTCATTCCTTTGGAAGCTGGAGTGAAGGGATTTTTGCACTTGGATCACATTGTCTACGAGATGCCTTCCTTTTACAAACCTTACTTGGAGAGGATAAATCAGATTCCCTGACAAAGGCTTGAGTCTATTGGCTAAGAGTTTGGCTAGGATTTTGTATGAGGCATTACAAAGCGAGATAGCTCGAAACTTGTCAAAAGTCTCTTGGTTAACTTCCTTTGGAATTAAAGCAAGGAAGGTGGAATTGGTACTCCCTCCCACTTTGGATTTTTTTTTAAAGTTTGTTACCATGCATAGTAGATCTATTTTTATAACATTCCAGCAAACTCTATTAAAATGTATAGAGAAGCCATCCGTCCTGGAGGCTTTATTCGGCTCCATTGCCTAGATGACATCCACTATTTCTTTTTCAATGAAAGGCTTCATCAAGCCGGCATTTATCTCTGCACTGACTAGAGAGGGGATACTGGACAAAAAATCAGCAGTCACTTCTTCATTAGAGAAGTCCTCCTCTTGAAGCTATTGCTGAAAATGCCTTTCTACAACCTACTTTAAATACATGTGACCTTTAATGAATCCCCCTCCCTTGAGGAGATTTCCGAAATGTGATTTCAAGAGATTCTAGATCTGCATTGTTTGTGGAAGAAAGCAATATTTTTATCACTCGCTTGCAACCAAAGACTACGGGACTTAAGACGCAAGTACTCCTCTTCCTGGCAAAAGGAGAGGAAGGAGTTTAATTGACCGGACTGCTCAATTTCCAGTTGTGTTTTGGCAATTTATGTTTCCTCCATGCCTAGTTGAATCTCTGCTAAAGTCTACACTTTCTCTTGTCTACTGCTCCTTGGAGTTGTGAGGGTTTTTTTTGCCCAATTCAAGGCATACTTAGTACACTTAAGTTTCTACTCCCAAACATAGCTAGGGGATCCTTCTACAAATTGAGACCAAGCTTGTGTCACTGTTTCCTAGAAGCGATCTCTCTCGATCCAAAGAGGACTGTGGTGAAACAAGATTTTAATCACCTACATATTTTGCTATAAATTGAGAAGGAGTGGAATCCCCCTGGCTAATTTAAATTCAATGCTAACTAGTTGTGGAGAAAGTTTTTTTTTAATCTTATTAAAACAAAGTGGGTAAAGTTTGATGCCTTAGCCATGGAGTCTTATAAAGTTCTATTTGCAATAAATTAAAAAAAGTAAAATTTGTTGTGACCAATCGGGCTTATACTAAAAAGAAAAAGGATGAGGAGGCTCTCAATAGTGTAGAAAAATAGAAAAGAAACATTTTATGCTTAGGACACTATAGGCACTTTTGATGATAACTCAAGAGAAGCATTGAAAAATCTAGAAATGACAAAGAGAAAGTTTTGGGAGACTAAGGAAATGTAGTGGAGAAAAAAAACTAGGGTTATGTGGCTTGCAAATAGAAATGAAAATTCCAAGTATTGTATCTATATAACTATGTTAGTTAGAGTTAAAAAAGGTCAATACTATATGGGAAGAGAAATAAGAGGTTAAAATTATGGCTAGGTCCTTTAAGGAGTTAGTTGATATTAGGGTTGCTCATTTTAGAGGTCCATGTTATGAACAAGTTGAGGTTAATATTGTACAAATAGTGAAGATAACATCTTACTTTCTAAATTTTGTATGGGAAAAGGAAAATGAACATCCAATGTAAAAAATTGTGTCTAAGGATGAAGCCAAGGCTATATTATCTTTTATGCAAAAGGATAAAATTCCAATCTCCAATGGTTGGACATTATAATTCTTTCTTGATTTCTATGATATGTTAGATGATTGTTGGGTATGTGTTATATTATTTGCATGTGGGTGTGATTTGTGTCATCTTACTATGCTTTGTGTTGAGGCAAGGACAGGGGGGGTCGTTTATGCCCCCTAGTCCACAAAGTGGACTTTGGGGCAGTGCTCTAAATTTTTTGGGCTATTTTATCGAAAAATATGTAATTAATCTTGGTTAAGGGATTAGAGTCTAAATCTAATCCAGGTTAACAAATTAGGGTTTTGGATGCTGTGGAATACCTAAATATTGTATTGTGAATGGTTAAGAAACACAATGAGAAATATAGAGGTGTGACTCTAAGTTTTGTTGGTTTTTCTCATTAAAGGTTTCTTGGGTAAATCTTTGTGTACTATGTGCACTATTGTTTACCTCTATTTTGCTTAAGAATATGTTTGCATTGCTTCACTCCATAGGTTTAAACATTACATGCGGTATTAGAGCTCGATTATTGGCTTTAGGGTGATGCCTTTGTTGTTGAGGTTTCAACTTGTTTCATAGATCTTGTGTATGTGATAAACCTGGGTCTAGTGGAAGCTTCGTAGTGGTGATTCATGTGTTGAAAGAGGGTGGTTAGTAGTTTTGGAATTGATTGAGAAAATTAAGGGTCAAAACATTGAGCTATGGAAGCTCAAAATGGAAGATCTTATTGTAGATCTGGAACACTAGATTGTTGTGGATCGAGGTACACAACCTACTAGATCAATGAAAGAAGAATGTGATACATTGGAAAGAAGGGTAAGGAGTACAATTAGACTTTGCCTATCAAAATTAGTGTTGTTGAATGTATCTGGATAAAACAATGCATTGAAACTATGGAATACGTTAAGGAGTTCGTATCAATTAAAGTCTCTAGTAAACAAGTTGTTTCTTAAAAAAAATTATATCACCTTATGTTAGATGATAATGACATAATGACTAATCATCTTGTAAGTTCTTATACAAACATAAAGTCCTAGATCACCTCTCACGTGAGTTATTATTCTTATCACATTATTAATTATCATACTTATTTATTGATGTCTTATCAGTGAAATCTAAATCTAAAAGTGAAAAAGTGTTAAAACTTTTTTCACCTCTATATGCATTTTGTGTCTTACTCTATAGTTGAACAAAGACAAATTTTGTGTCTTACTCTATAGTTGAACAAAAACAATAAAATATTCAAAATGCATTTTGTGTCTTGCTTTGTAGTTGAACAAAAACAAATTTTGTGTCTTACTTTATAGTTGAAAAAAACAATAAAATATTCAAAATGATCTGCCATAGTATAGTTTGAAAAAAAATATTAAAAAATGATTTGCCCTATAATTAAAAAGGAACTTGTCCTCTATGGTAATTTAAAGATTAATAAAAGCTTTTAAAATGTATTTTAAAAGATGATTACACAAAGATCAATCTTGTTTTTTTTTCAGTCGAAAAAATCATTCCTTGGTATTCAATGAATCAAAGGAACATTTTACATCTTCAATATAAGTAGATTGCCACCATGGACAGTACAACAAATAGTAATAACAGACCTATTACCAACATGGACAGTACAGCAAATAGCAATATCAGTCCTATCCAGACATACATACTACACAGAAAATACAAAAAGATACCCACAGTATAACAGAGTGGCTCAAAGCACTTTGAGATCACTACAAAATGTCCCTCTCATAGGAAGGCAGTCTGATACAGTCATATATTTCCCTAAAGAAAATAACAGGAGCCCAGAAATCTGATCCAAGGAGCGATAGAGACTCTTGTATTCAGTAATAGTTGCACAACAAAACCTGAAAGTATCTCAATGAATCAGGTGAGATCAACTGTAATAGAATGAGCATATTCTAAAAGAGTTGTGATGAGTTTTCCCCAATAATCTCGTTTCCAAAATATTCAGTAAGTAAGAGATGGATCGGTGCCAAGTGCAGTCCCTCCTTTGATAAGATGTCTGCCCTCCTATTATGTTCCCTATAAACATGACTGAGATCCACCCACATAAAGGAGGACATGAGAATCCTAGTGTTGAGGCACCAGGCCTCCAGATTCACCATGTCCAGGGTAGATTCCTTTTTTGCCCAGTTTATAATCATAGAGGAGTCACCAAAGATATGTAGGTAAGGTAACCTAATATCCTTTGCGACCCGTAGTGAAGCCAAAAGTGCTAAGAGCTCAGCTCTAGTGTTGGTACAACTGCCACATCCGAGCTTGAATGCAAGAAAGTGAAGTTCATTCAGCCAGAGACAGATTCCTGCACCCCCCAAATTTTTTGCAGCAGCACCATCAAAAAAGATCATAGGATACACAGAAATAGGAGGCTTCCCAATGTTCCTAATTATGTGCTTATGAATCAGAGGAGGCTTAAAGGTCATAAAATCGTCATGAATAACATATAACAGTCTGTTCAATATGGGCTCCTGGTCCTCAAAACATAAACGGTTCCTAGCCTTCCATATATTCCAAATGATGAAAAAAGGCAGATACAGTAAATACCCCTTCTGTGATATTCAAAAAGATAAATTTTCCAGTAAAGTAGGGGCACTCCAGTCCAAGTGCACATTAAAAAGGTAGATGAGGCCACCGATGACCTCCTTCAGAAACTAACAACTGACAAAAAGATGTTCAACTGACTCTGCCTCCTCTTTACAGAGACAAAATCTATTAGGACCGTTCCATCATTTCTTGCTTAAATTGTCCCAAGTATTTATTTTTGTTTTTGCAGGAGAGCCACACAAAACATTTAATCTTAATAGGGATATTAAAGTACCAGATCTTCATCATAATGTCATTTTCCAGCACCTTTTTGTGATTTGAGACAATCAAATCATAATCTTTCCTAGCAGTCACCATGCCCCGTTGTTCATCATACATCCATAACAGCCGGTCCTCCAAATGTCCAATCCTAATACCCCCATGTGATAGTCCATTTACATAAGATGACCACTGTTCAGCCCATACTCCTCCCAATAGCAGTTCTAAGGCAGAGTACTATACAGTCCCATCCAAACCACAGCCATCCAGATTATGAGCATGTGCAAGATGTGTGATCCCCAGGTCAGTGAGATATTCCCTAAGCTCCTCAGATAGGATATACTGTGAGTTGATTCTAGCAATGGGGTCAATGCCCACTCTGATACTTAATCCATTTCCCACCTTCCATCCCAGCTGACAGGTAATCCACTCAATAATTCTGATAAACCCATTCCAAAAATAAGAAGTACCCACAATACTAAAGGACCGGCCACGAATCCAGACATCAAGAGGTCTGTTCTTTAAGTATTTAAGAGCAATGATCCTACTCTAGGTCCCTGTACCAGTAAGTAGATGCCACAAGCTCTTGAGTCTTAGAGAGATACCAAACCATTCGAGGTTCTTGATATCCCAGCCACCAAATTCAATAGGTAGGGAAAGAGTTTCCCAGTTGACCAGATGGGAATAACTGTGTCCAGCCGAGGATCCCCAAAGAAAGGAATAAATAATTTTGTGCAGTGTATTTAGTATAGATTTGGGACATCTAGCCAATGCAAACCAATAGACTGCCAATCCAGTAAGTACAACTCTGATAAGGACCACTCTACCGCCGAGAGATAGATACCTGTAAGTTCAATTTTGAATCTTTCTTTCAAATAAATGGATAAGCTAGTTCCAATCAAATGTATGGTATCCCAACGGTTTAAGATTGAAGCCCAAGTACTTGAATCCCGCAGTGATAGGGTCCATATTGAAAGGAAAGAGTTTAGCAAGTTCCCCCCTAAACCCTGAGTCTACATTCTGGTAGAGGAAAGAAGACTTTGAAGGGCTAACAGACATCCCAGATACCCCACAGAATAAATCAAGGGCACCTTTATAGGTTCTCCATTCATCAATAGTTCCAGCCCCAATAAGAATAACATCATCTACAAAAAAGAGGTGTGTTAGGGACAGATTGGGAGAGTATTGAAACCTCAAGATCGATCCAAATTGCTGAGCATCTAATATAATGCGACTGAGTCCCTCCATAATCAAGATGAATAACAGAAGGGATAAGGGGCAGCCTTGTCGCAAACCTCTAGAAACAGAAAAGAAATCAGAGGGAGTCCCATTTACCAAAACAGTGAGACAAGAGCTTGTGACACAACCCATAATCCAATTAACCCCCATAAGAGGAATGCCAATTTGAATGAGCAACAACCTGATGAAGATCCAGTTTGCTCTATCAAATGCTTTTATCAGGTCCAATTTTAATACCAAGGTATCAGAATTTTTAGTCTTGATCGAGTGCAGAAGTTCCTGGGTAATACCCACCAGTTCAGTAATCTGTCTGTCCTTGAGAAAGCCAAATTGATTAGCAGACAGAGAGCGGTTCAAGATAGGCTTAAGTCTGTTAGCAGCAATCTTTGAAATAATCTTGTAGACTAGGTTACATAAGGAGATCGGCTGGAAATCGCCAAAAGTTAAAGGCTTTTCACATTTAGGAATCAGGGTCAAAAATGTAGATTTCAAAGCACCCGTGACTCTACCCTATAGTCTGGCTTGTTCCACAGCCTTAACCAGTTCCTCCCCCACCAGATCATAAAACACCAGAAAAAATTCAACCGGCCACCCATCAGGTCCAGGACTCTTGTCCTTTTTAAATCCCCTGAGCACAGCTTCAACCTCCAGGCCGGATATAGGCTGGAGGAAACAATTTATATCATCATCCGTAGTCATATGAGGAAAGAGTCTGACTACGTTCAGTTGCTCAAAAATATCAGAGGACTTATCATCACAGAAAAGTTTACTGAAGTGTTCTATGCCAAGTGCCTTAAGATCCAAGTCCTCTGATACAGAATTACCATCCTGGCCTTTTAGTGACCAAATAGTATTTGTATTCCTTCTAGCAGAAGCAAATTGGTGAAAAAACTTCGTATTAGCATCCCCCTCCTTTAACCAAAGTGCCCTACTCTTCAAACTCAGAGTCGTGAGCTCGTGGGCCCAGTATTTATTCTTCTTTTCCTGAAGAACATCCCATTTAAGTTTGTTAGGTACTGATAAAATACCAGAATCCTCTAATAATAAGTCCGAGATGCCAATATTTATATCCAAAATCTGCTGCCACCTTTCAAGATTTTTTGTATTTTCCCAATTCTTCACAGAGCCTTTAAGTCTATGTAACTTGTGGGTAAATAAATCCATATGGCAGAGATCAGTGGATTCTAGAGTAACATTCCAGGAAGACCTGACCAATAGCTTGAAATCCTCCTCTCTCAGCCAAGCTCTATTAAATTTGAAAGGCCTGCAGGGTACATGACTAATCGGGCCCTATTCCAAACATATAGGATAATGATCTGATACATCAGATGGAGTCACCCAGGATCTATAAAAGGCGAAGGAAGGTAGAAGAGACTCGGATACCAAGAATCTGTCCAGTCTCTTGCAAATGCCCGCATCCCCAGAGCGTCCGTTCCTCTAAGTGGGGGCAGAGGGGTCCATAGAGAGATCCACCAACACATTACCAGAGATAAGCTGGGAAAAGTAAGAAGCCAAAGGGTCCATCCTAGCTTTGAGCCCCCATACTTCAGAAGATGATAAGGTGAAATTGAGATCCCCAGCCAGAAGTAAGTTAGGCAATCCTAGAAGTCCACCAGCCACCAATCTGTTCCAATAGCTAGTACGCTGTGCATAGGGGCCGTAACAGTTAATCACGGTAAAAGCCTCAGCCATTCCTTTAAATGAAGCTTTAAGTACAATACCAGCCAGTGATGAAAAAGCTTTGCAACGAACCAAGTGAGGGTCCCAACCCACAAGTAGTCCCCCAGAGAGACCACAACCATCAGATGCACAAAATTCCCAGCCAGGCTTGAGTTTGGAGAACAGGTAAAGTGCATGTGCATGACTGCACATTGTTTCCTGGAAGAGGATCAGATCAGGTCTAAGGTTAGATAATAACAAACCAAGGGATTTTTGTTCGGCCACCCCCCCAAAACCACGGATATTCATAGATAAAATCTTCATGGGGAAGAGGGTTCCACAGGTGTACATGCTCTAAGTACCTGAGGGGGAGTAGGAGAGGAAGGGGAAAGTCGGGCTGCCTGCTTTAATCGAGTTGAAAGAGGGGTGAAGGATTTTGGATCCCCAGTGCCCTCCTGCTGGGCTTTCCTAGATTTTATGATGGTCACATCCTTAAATCTGATTGAGTCCAAAGGTAAAGTGGAAGGAGATAAAGGAGTCTTGTCTGTGAAGATCGAAAGAGCCGAGAGGATAGAAGGATCCTGAAAGGCAGGTGCTTCTGGAGGACTGGATGAAGAGTTTAAAGGAGAAGGTTCAGGGGGGATAGAAGGAGAAGGGAGTGAGGAAGGGAGAGATAGGCCAGATGAGTTCAGAGGGAGGGATGGATAGTGTTCCAAGGTTAGGGGAGGGGGACCAACATCAGAGCTAATCAAGTTACCCACCGAGGTAGTGCAAGAGTTTTTTGCAACAACTTCCATGTCTTCGATGTACATCAGCTGTCCTTTCGAGAGGTCATCGAAAGTGGAGGGAGAGGATGAGTTGTAGATAAGTTCAGTAGAATCCTCCATTACATATGTACGCAGGCTACTAGATACAAGTACAGAGGGAAACGAAGAAGCCTCCAGGGGTACGGTAGGCAGGGAGCTAGAACCAGGAGAGGTAGGGACTGAGGGTACATTAAGTACCTCCAGAGTAGCAGAAGGCAAGAAGCCAGAATCGGGACATGGCAAATTAGAGACATGTATGTGCTTAAACCCCTTCTTAAAAGGTAGACCAGAGCGGAAACTAGGACATGAATTCCAGAGATGACCAGTTTCATGACAGAAAAAGCACCTGAAAGGCATGTGCAAGTAATCCAATTTCTGTGTAATGATATCATCCCCACACTCAATCTCAATTTCAGGAATGAGTCCCTTGGTAATGTCCACCTCGACCAGTATTTTAGCAACTCTTTTGTCATAAATAAGGTGGAAATCCTTCTCCTAAGCGATGAAATGACCAAGTAGATTAGCCAGGTTAATAAGGACATCCTTATTCCAGAGTGGAAATGGAAGTGCAGGTAGTAAGACCCAGAGATGTCTTACAGCCACTCTCTCAGTCAAGGGATCAAAGCCTAAGTGCCACTTTTTCAGAACAACAGAACCCTCAAGTACCGGCCAAAGGTTCTCCAGAATGAGTGAAGCATCTGACTCCTTTAAGAAGACAAATACCAACCAATTGTTTGCCAGTAGGATGATCGAGGGAACATAGTAGATTATAGTCTTCCAATGAAGGGTTGCCCAATCAACCCATCCATCTTTTGACATAGATATGTATTCCAATCGACCTATCAACGCCCGACGGCATAGGCTCTCCACCCTATCCATGAAGATGTCATGTCCCAGAGCAAATCGGGGTTTATAAGCGGATGCCTTTAGGGCCTTTGCCTTACGCCGAGAAGCATGGTTAGTGCGACCCAACCCAGGGTAAGTGGGTTGACTACCCACGGTCGGTCCTCCCATGACCAAGTAATAGGGTAACCAAATACCCAAGAGCCCCCCAAAACCGACAGGTGAGAAGAAAATACCAGCCCCAAGGAAAATGGGCAATCAGTGGAGGCCCCAACAAAATAACCCGCCAAAAGGCTAATAACAGCACAAGGAAACAATCAAGGATAAATACCCCAACCCCTCACTCATCAAGTAAATTTAAATACAGGGACACACAGGTATTACCCAGCACAGTACAGGTGACTAAACCTCAATACCACAGGTAGTAATCATAGATCAACATATCCCCACTACATGATAACCAACATTCAACGAAGATACTAAAACTGAGAGTACAGAAAAAATAAATAAAATAAGAATAAAAAAATTCCCACTTTTTGATGGTTGGTACTAACCCTCATATGAGGGTGAACTCCATAAAACCAATACAGAAAATAACGATAAACTAGTCGTCCATAGCAGCCACAATAAAAAATACCCCCTCGGTAATAGAGCAGGATAAAATAAACAAAAAATAAAACAGATAGGGATACCTGGAGTCAGGTCATCCTGACCACAGAGCAGAGAGCCAAAAGTTGATGGCACCTTCCATCGGAATAAGCGAGTATCCAGCACACTAGTCAGCAATACGTCGACAGTCAGGTGTAACGTCAATGGAGCCCTCCACACACCGACAGACCACCATGCAAGTAATCAGTCCCCCACTCAAGGCCACAAAACCAAGCAGAACCCCGAGGTCCCGAAAAACCCCGTCAGCAAATGACAGCACTTCGCAATATACCTCCCCGAAGAGATACCAAATAAGTCCCTGCACCGAAGAAAACACCGACCGGTCCTAGGATTCCAGCCTCAATCACCAACAAGTTCCAATGGTTCCCCACTGCAGTCCACATCCAACAGTACCGTACATCAAGAGGTCATGTACACAACAAGCCATTCTCCAGAGGGCCGCAGATTCCAGTGCTACCGACAACAACAGATTACAATAAGGACTCAGGCGACCAACCCGAGCATAGAGACAATGACCGGTTCCACCACCGTCACAAGCAGCACTTATGCCCCAGACAGGAAGAACCCATGTGCCTCAGTTTTCCACAAGAACCGGCGCATTTGTGCAGGGAGATCACGTCCGAGAAGTCGCCAAACCGTCCCCCAAAACCCCCCAAAGGGTCGCAGTCCCAGGTGGAAAGTGATGACCCAGCAAATACCCCAGCTGAACCCCAGCAAGTCCACTATAACCCCATAGAGTTTACGGCGAATCGCAGGTTCCGATACCAAAAAGACCGGCCAAAGGCCCGTAGAGCCTGCTACCGAGAGTGACCAAACACACGAGGGTTATGCGACCAAACCCGACAGCCCGTGCAAGAATACCACGTTCACGTGAACCCCCAATGGACCTAAATATCTGCAGGCCCCAGAGAGCACTAAAGCCTAGTCATAATAAACCGCAGGTCTGCCCGCCATGTGCCCCCTGAAACTGCAGGCACCGGTGCGTAATGCTCTAAAAACCCTCGACCAATGTACATCACAAAACCGTGCCCCAACCGCCACAAGAGCAGTTGCAGATGAGAGCAACGCCCACAAAACCCCAGGTACGCCCACCTCCTGTAACCCTAGTTTCCCCTCGCCACTCTTCATTGGTTTCACGGGATTACAAATATTGATATTTTTTAGGAAAAAAGTAGAAAACATATTTATTCTCAATGTTGATCAATATGTAGAATATAATTTTGTTGTACGATAATGCTTCTTTAATTTTTTAAGATTAGAAGAATTTGATTTTTTTAATTATTATTAAAAATTTAATTTTGAATAAATCATAATATTTAAAATATATTTTTATTTGTAAAAATCAATTTCATACTCAAATAAACTTTTATTCTTTTTTAATGATGTATATAAATACTAAAAAAACAATTAAAAAAAATCAAATCCTCTTATCTTTAAACTATTACTTACTTTAAAGTAGAAAGAAGATCACCACAACACTCTATAACTTTGTGAACATAATGATATGATAACAACTTAAATATAAATCATTAAAATAGAAAGTGCAAAACAAGGAAAGTAGTGAACTGCTACGACTATCCTCAACGCGAAAAAACGATACGATTGTTAACTAGAAAAAACATGACAGATGTAAAAATTACACTTAACCGATTACATAAAAAAACAAGAGCCATGTGGCGGCAATGTCCCCGACATCGCCACCCAACTTTGTGGCTAGTTATGAAAATAAGTTTTTTGCAATGGAAACACTTGTTGAAGGAGTTGTTTTTTTGCACTTGATATGAAGCTAAATTAAAATAGTTTAAAAATTAAAATTGGACCATCAAATTTTCATGAGATAACTTAGATCTATTTGACAACTAATTTTATTAATGGGATAAACAAACAAGAGTTCTATATACATTTTAATTAATTTGGCCTAAAATAAACAAAGTATTTTTAATAGCATATTTAACTTCAATTTGAATAATCATTTAACATCATACCTATGTTTGTTTTTAAAATGAATATAATATAATATATTTTTTTACTAATATAATAATTAAATGGTTTTATTAATTATATTTTCTTAAAAATTGAAAAACTATTATTTATAATGATGCAAGTACGTTCCACGCATTTTTGAAGAGCTTTATGACTACCAGGTTTTCCATCTAAAATATAATTGTCCTTGGGGTTAATCAAATAATAATGTGCAATATCCATTGCTCTACAATTTTGCTATATGTATTGGTAACATCTATCCACTTATTGTGGGTTTGGAATTCACTTGGCAAATCATGCTTTTCACACATTTCAATAATATTATCCCACGAGGAGGCGAGCTTTACCCTACGCAAATTAGCCCCAATATCCTTCCTGTCACGTTTCTTAAAGGAATCATAATATGTGGTGCAATCTTCTTTCTCACAACGCTCTTTATAGCACTCGAGCTCTGCCCTAGCTCAACAATGTTTGTGTTGTGCTTGTTTTCAATATCACTTATTATTTGTAGGGAAATCAGTGCATTATCATTCTACACAAAATGGATATCACCAATTCAAGAACATTTTTCAGGAAAATGTAGATAAAAGTCAATGTAAAATTACAATTTAATATCAAACTCTTAACACAATAAGAAAATAGCAGAACTTTGACTTCTCCATAAGTTGAGAGGATAGCTTCCAACATAATTTTTTTTTGTTCTTCCAAATTTTATTTTAAAAATGGAATTGAATATTACCTGATACCCAACACCAATGGCTTGGTTGCAATAATATTCCTATCTTGGTGGAAGAATCTAAATCAGGTTTTGCAATTCTCCTCCTAGTTATGGTCGTTTCTATGGTATGATTCAAATCATAATCGTATGCTATATGCTCTAAAAAATAGTCCTACACAATATTATCATAACCTTTTTCATGGATTTGCATTATCAAATGAAGAATCTTCAAAATGGTCTTAGAATTATCAATACACGATGCGCCCTCACTTGAACAAAACATGTAAGTGCCGAAAGGTTTGTATGAGATTCTCTTGATAACCCCATCTAACTCCCTCAGAGAGTCAATCCCATGGTTTGCCATTGTATGAGTATACTACAAGACATTGTTAAGAAGAGTCCTACAAGCATCTTGAGTAAAAGAATCAGGTACATTTACACTGGCATTAACCATTATGGCTTGCCAATGAGGAAAATAGCAATCAAGGGCTCAACAATCGACGCAATCGACTCAAATGGTACAAGGAGCGTTGAGGAACAATATCATGTTTGGAAACCACGTGACAAAAGTTTCATGTCCAGTTTTCACGGTCAACTCCTTCAACAAGTCCTACATCCCCACTAAAGGACATCCAAATGTTATATAGAAAGAAGAGCTTTTCCTCAACCTATTTTCCAATATCCATAGTGTGTCCAAGGTTGCAACTGCTCCTCCTAAGGAATGACGCACAAATTTGCACATGTTTGATCGTGGAATGCATCAACACAATGTTAAAATAAGTGACTAAGTATCTCCTCTTTTAATGAATCTAAAATCATTATGTACTGAAAGATTCTAAACATTATCAAATTAACAAAGACCAAATACCAAGTGTTGATTGTTAGCTCCTGCCTGGAAACAATGATTTTGCCAAAAAAAACCATAAAAATGGAGTACAAATCATCTAAAGTTTAGCTCAATGTGAGAGGTGACAATTGGCATGACAATTGACATTGAATATAATTTGCCATGAAGCTTTCTATAATTTCAAAGCATCTGAGCTTTTCAAGAAGCTTTCAACAACCATACACATGGAACGAGATAGTTTAGTGGGACTACTTTAGTGCTCGTGAGTATTAAAATCGCTACGATCCAATTAACACGAAAACTTGAATGGCTTTGACTTAACATATAATTTATTTATGTGTATGTCTTGTTACAACTTCGTGGTTGATTTTAATAGTTCAATGGTTAATTTGTGATCCATCTTTAAATTTTAACGAGTCAGTTTCAAAATTTAACGGTTTACAATTTCCTAGAGCTATCTTAGTGTGTTATTGGTTGAATTTATTCTTCTTATTAGTCCCTGCTTGTGGCTTTGCAGGGACTCTTAGTAATCCTGTAAATTTTTATATTAATCCCGTTGAAATTAGACAATCACTAAGATTTTTGTATGGAATGTGCAAAGTTAAACTTAGGAATATTGACTTTGAGGTGATATTAGCCAGGTTGAACAACGTTTCCATTATTTTCGAAAGAAATTCTTAGCTCCAGTTTAAACTTAGGATATAGGGTGAATTTCAAAAACATTCGTAATAACTCCTTTGCCATCAATCTTTATTCCTTTGACATCTAGTGCCAGTCACCCATTTTTCACAATTTTTTTTTTTTTTGCATTTACATCACTTCACCGTCTCACTCCTTCACCATGTTCTTCACGGAATTGTATAAAATCATTATGAATCCTGATTCCCAAGGGGAAACTTAATGTGCACAAAGTTATGAGCAGGTGTCGCTCCTTTAAAGTTGTTTCATTGCTCCAACCCTGGAAGAATCCCCTGATAATCAAGAATCGATAAACAAAGAAAACTAGTAAGATATGAAAACTTTAGGGAACTGGTTACTTCATTTTCAATTCAAACCCTTGATAATCAAGAGTGGATAAACAAGGAAAACTGGTAAGATACTTGTGTTGTAGAAATCCTTGAAGATGGGTAGCGCAGAGAGTAAATTAACTAGGTATATCCAACTTTCTCAGGGTTACTTGACAGGTTATGCTTACACACGACAATTGCGTTGACTTATGAAGACGCTTAAACATCTATATCCAAGTTCATGTCGTCTTACGTTATGAGCCCAACAACACTCCAAAAGTCCGTTACGTAAGTGATTCTCCTCAGCATTCTCTATCTTAGGCACATATCCTTCACCGCGCACAAGGCATGATTCTCTACCTTATAGGGGAATGCCTTCTAAAGGAATGTAACAATGACTGCTATATGATTTGGAGGAAATCCTTAAGAGATCAATGGTGGAAAAGGGTTGGTTGATCATCATTACCCTTGAGGGAAGCAGAGAAGACGTGGTTGTCAGTGTGTACATTTCCCTCTCCAGATTTTCTCTCTTAGACGATGAAACCTTCTATTTTATGAAATGAAGGGAAGACAACATATGCAACGTCTTCATACTCATTCAGATTAAAATTCTTCGAGTTATTTGCAGGACGTAACTCTTCCCAATCCTTGGACATAATTCTACATGAAATAAGGAAAGTTCCAATATCCTTACCAATTGTGGACTTGCAACAACATTTCTGTAAATTAGAACCAAACTGAAGAAGCAGGCCAAAGAGCAGATAGCTAAAAAAGTGGGTGTATAACATAACTAAAATGTTCAAGGAAAACACCAAGAGCAGAGAAGTAGGCACGGCATGATAATAAATAGAGGATAAGGTGTTGAGGATCCCATGCAACAACCTATCTAAACAATACGACAAGCATCAAACAATTTACAAGTATTACTTCCCAGCAGACTTGAAGTCATCAGAGCATAATTTGTAAGTGATATAAACGATGTTTTAACGTATATAAGGTACACATATACAATCTCATTATAGTGAGGTTGTTTACCTTAGGGACTCAGTAAGCCCAATTTACTTGTTTTCAGAGTATGATTTCTTTTAACAGAAACACCTGAGGTTGTCGTATCACATGATATGAACTTATCATTGTCATTGTGAGTGGTATACTGCATGGCATGAGACTACAATATATTGAGCATGATGATATGAGACTACAATATATATATTCTTGAGCATGTTATTAGATATATTTTATTGGGTCCATTTACATTATGATTAGGTTTGCTTGGAGCACTACACTATTTTGATACAGACCGATCCATTAGCCACATACCCGTCATGGAACAACTATACAATACGTGGCGCTCATTCGAATCCAAATTTCTTGTGGCGTGATATAACTAAAGTGCCCATTTATCATAAAGACCTCGAAGGTTTTTTTTTCCAGACTTGAGATCTTCTTCCGTAAATATAGGGAAAGAGTCCGAAGCATTCGCTGATAAAGTCCACAAGGCCGCGAGGAACAACAATAGGTATGGCTAAGGTAGAAAGTCATCCTTTCAGACTTTCGGTTGGCTGTGAAACAAAAAGTTAATCTAGCTTTTGAGGGTTCCCACCTCTCCCCCTTGATAGTCCATTGTCTCGTAATCACTCTCTTTGTTCTTTCAGCTGGCCACTCGATAGGTGTACATGCCCTTCTTAACCCCTCCAACTACCCTGATGATCCATTGGGATTGGTCACTTTCTGGTTGACTCTCCACTTCTATCCTTTACGTACTTGTTGTCCTGGTTGTCTTTACTGTTTAGTTTATAACAGGTTGGATTTCGGTCTCGTTTTCGAGCACAATAGTCCAACTTCAATGCAGTAGCATTAACCAAACTTACTAGATGAATACACAATTGGGTGAGTTAAGTAGGTAAGAAGAATATAAAATAAGTCTCCAATCGTCATAATTAAAGAAGTACTTTTTGTTTGGTTCATAACAGATGAACCAAACAAGAGACCAAAGTCGAACAAGAGACAGATGAGAAAGACGATGTACCAGTTCCTTAGGCCAACTCCGATGGCTTGAATAAATCCTTCTTTTCCTAACTGCAACAACAATGATTTTACTAAGGCAACTGAATACTGTGACTGAACAAAAGGGAAGGAAACGGTTTGTACATATATATAGTCTTTTTCACTATGTAAGCGCATCTACACTTGAACCTTAATTTAAACTTATCTACCCACTTAAGCATTCGGGATGGGCCTTATGGTTTGGGTAATTGCCATAAAACGTAGTCTGATTAAATGTGAGAACTAAGTGATAGAATCAATAAAATTATTTAATTTGATTTAAGCCTATAAAATGAAAGTCTTATGTAAGTCATAACTTTGGATTCTGCACCACAGCTGTTTGAATTATGGGCATGTAGCAAGATGTCTGTAATCCCGTCAACATCAGCCTACGAAAAACCATGTTCATTAAGTGTTTCTTGCACGCTAAAATGTATAACACACTTGCCAGGTTACAAAACCGCAAACCCAACCAATCCTTCAAGAGAAGCTACAAAAACATGAAATAAGTGGGTCACGATAAGAGGTTTAAATGGATAACAGAAGCTCCGTCATCTCCGTCATCAAAGTGGGAAGCCATTCCCGAGAGAGACATCACCTACTCAACCCAATCAAAACATAACAAATTTGCATTATTTAAAAAAATCATTTTGTTTGAAGTATACACGGACCATAGACCATTTTCGTTTTTATAAAATCTATGAGCAAGTTAACAAGAGTAATCCATTTATATATATATCCCCTTATAGTACGAAAATATATAAGTACTCACTGGAAAGTTAAACGTTTACACCGTTAAATAGTGACTTGAAAGTAAAACTTATTGAGTCGCTTTCCGCAAAACATATCCATCGATAACCCACCATACTTCACACATACTTCAACATTAACTGTGGTTTTCCTCGACTGGACATAGAGGCTCGAGTGAAGTAAAAGCCAACGTTCCCTCGCCATATAAATTTAAATTCACTCATGATGTAATGAAGACACCGTATTTTACTGCGAGCTGCAACCCAACCGAGGGCCTTCAACTGAGAGTTCGCGAACGAGTTAAAGGTCAGATGACCTATCCCTTCCACCATTATTTTCTAATAGTCGACTGATCTAGAATTCTTAAACCGTGCTTAACCATTTATAGATTAATTCGCAGTATGCCAATTTCAAATCTGCTAGATTGATAGTGTAACTGTCATCTGATTTCAAGCAGGCTTTATTAGGTTGAATACCTTTGACTGACAAGAGCTCGCATTTTTGTATTGAGTGGAGATATCGTTGTCCCTTTACAAGGCCCTCTTAAGCTCGATACCAATACCCCCATATTGTGATGTTAGTGTGAATTCCAACAAAAATCTTACACGGACTGTTAATGTTCTTATGGATGATAACGATATACAACTAGTGGTCAATTGGGGAACACACTTCAGCTTTCACTTAGGGTCCTCACGTTCATAGGCATACCAACACATACATGATATATATGTGACAAAGAGAGATATTTGTTAAAATAAAATGCTTCATTTTCTATACGGTAAGGTTTACATGCATTTATTTAGAAAAGGGCTGTACAGCGGCCACATGCATAGAGAGCCGATAACCAGTCTTATCATCAAATAAGAAATGAAGCCACATAGCGCCAAGAAGTAAATGTGCCATTAAGGCCACACATGTTAACATAACAGAAATCATAAGCAAAATAAACAGGTCAGCTGGCCAAAGCAGATTGTCATATCAAGCAGCAGTTGGGATAGTGTTCATAGATGATCACATTTGAAGGGTTGTTCTTAATGTTAAGTTGAAGGGTTTAGATTCATCCAACCCTTCTTTGATGACAAGAGTAAACTAAGTACATATTTCATTAAAAAATGCTAATTAAAATGTGACTTGCTCAATTTTTGTAGCTTTCAGCTTCTTGGATGTGTTTGAATTGCTTGGAAGGATAAAAAGTATGCCTAGAAAAATAATATTTTGTAGCTTTCGATTTCTAGGATGTGTTTAAAATTTGAGTTGCTGGGAAGGAGAATAAGTATGCCTGGGAAAGTAATGCGTTTGGAAGTGGATTTTTGCACGAAAAGGCATGATGCCCCTTGTAAATTTGGAGGTGCACAATCCTCATTTCCAACAATTTAAAATGAGTTGAGTGTATTATCAAGAATATTTCCTTCCATTTCAAACAATAGAACATTTCAGCGATTACAATTAAATACCTTAAACATTAAAAATGAGAACATAAAATTGAACTCTTTGAAGCCAAATAACTCATCTGGTTGATCCTCAAGGGCTATTAGTCTTCAACCAACAAACAATATATATTACAAAAATACAAAATAAATCCTTAGACAAGCGCTGTTTAACAAAGCAAAAATGGCACATCTAACTTAATAAAATAACATGATTTTAGTACCTAGATCAACCAAATAAAATACCACGATTCTAGTTGAGCCTACAAAATACCTCCATCCAGCTTAGCATTAGTTATCCTTCAATGCAACTGAAATATATATATATATATATATATATATATATATATATATTCCATGGAAAAATGTCATGTTTGATTCTGAAAATAAAAATTGCACAAAAAAATGCGTACACCTTGATCTAGATCAAGGAAAGTACCACTCTTAAAGATGAGGTCTTTTTGCCATTGGCTCCTAACAGTGGTAAATATCCCCAGATAAAAGATCATATACTGTGCCAAAGCCACCTCTGATAGTTATCCAAAGAGGCCAAATAGCCATCTATTGCAATGCCCATTGGGCTACAAAATTTCACCAAAAAAGACCAAAGTTCTCCAAAAATTGCCAAGGGCCATAAAAAAACTAAAATAATGTAAGACCCAAAGGCCCCCCAAAAAACCTCCAGCTACCTGTAGGACCAAGCAAGAACTTATGAACTTCTCTTCAGAGCCCCTCGAGTTCGAGAAATTGGAGGAGTTAGAGCTAGAGGAACAAACATTTTCCACTTACCTCACGTAGCGAACACAACCTCAGACATACTAGAAGAGCCAAAACACTTAGCAAGGGACTGCTGTGCAGAAGAAGAATAGGGCTCAGCAAAAGCAAGACCTCTCAAAACTGAAGTAGAGTGGACCAACAAAAGTGAGCAAGAAACCAAAATGTTACAAAGAGAGGCAGAGTCTTCCGCGTCACCACGGATGGAGTCAGGATGACAAGTTCTTGCAGGAGATATGAACTCGTGGCATGGGTGAGTAACAGATAGGTCTTCCAAGGAGGTTTGAGAGTCCTCCCTACCTCCAACCAAAGACAGAGATAGACTAGGCTAAGCAGCCACAACTTGAAGAAATTCAATGACTTAATATGAAATTTCTCATTTACACATTATGTCAAACACTTGATCTAACTAGGGTTTATGATTAAAAAATTACATCTTATTTTGAAATATAAATCACCAAGATCAAGAACTTTCCAAGACTGAAGCAAATCTTTCACACATGAATACACAGAGATTTTGGTCAACAGATCGGGAAAACCTCCAACTCCTGGGGAACACCCTAGAAAGAAGAAATTATCATTAAAAGGAGAAACTCAGAAATTTTCCCAACAACATCGAAAAATTATTCTTCTGACCCTTACACGCAAAATTCCCAAACTTAACCCATCAGCAAATTACCTCGAAAGTCATGCCAGCAGTACTGTACGATATGTTGTACCTTCACACATGCGAGTACAGACTGTATAGATTCTGCCACACGTGTGGACTGTACTTTCTGTACTTTTCTACTGCCTCGAGATTTATGCCCAGCCTGCGATAAATGCTGTATGGACCTATAAGATTTTTGTACCTTTTGCCTCGGTTTTTGTGCCTTCACACATGTGCTATGCAGACTGACAGGTGCATTAAATGTTGTTGTACTTTGCTGCTACTTGCATTGGGAATTGTGCCAAGGGTTTTCTCTCTCTCCTTTAGTCTCAATCTCTTCTCTCTCTCCTCATTAATGAATTGATGGATGTCTAATTTGTCCTGTAACCCTAGTTTTATACTTTAAATTCTATAACTACCTCATCTAACCAACTTAATCTTGTGGTTGAGATGCTTTTTACAAAATCTAGGGTTCTCACTTAATGCACTCTTATTTAATAATAATTCACTTTAATTATTAAATATATTTTAAATGAGACCCAATACAATAAAGTACAAAACATCCTTTATTTATATATAAGTCACTTTATGCATAAATGTACATAATGGACAAATCACATGTCCTCTTTATCACACAACAACCAAAACTATAAAGAGGACCTTCAGAGTTAACTTTTCAACACAACTGAACCTTCACACCAAGCTATAGCAGAATTCATCCCGCTTGATACACCAACATCCACCAAACCACCATCAGAATGGGAGATGGAACCAATCACACTTAAAAGAGGGGGAAAGTCTCCCAAAGCCCCAGAGGAGGGCAACAGAGAGGACAAGTCATTTGTCCATGGAGAAGTACCACCCTTGGTTTCTTGAAGAGGACACGAAGCCAACACATCCTTGATACAACCAGGTAAAGGATGTACAAGTGCAATGGTTTGTGATAGGTCACCCAGGCTGTCCACTAATGGTACATTCTCCCAAGGAATAAGTACCTATGAAACGGAAGAGAGGGGGGCAAAAACACCCTTCTACAACAACTTTGGTCAAGAACTTAATCCGAAGGAAACGATACCCCCCTCGAGCTAGGTGACCAAATAGAACCATCCATAGTGCTAACATCCTGAGAGGTAACTGGTTCTGAAGGAGGCAAAAGACCTTCATGGGCACTCACGAAGACTGTTAGAATTTTAATGGTTATATTCAAGGTTACAAGAATTGTGGGTGTGGTCGGAATCGATTGAAGAATCCAGTGTAGA
The DNA here is from genome assembly GCA_001517045.1 of Pseudotsuga menziesii. Taxonomy (NCBI): domain Eukaryota; kingdom Viridiplantae; phylum Streptophyta; class Pinopsida; order Pinales; family Pinaceae; genus Pseudotsuga; species Pseudotsuga menziesii. Next base: position 57,392 of record LPNX010741080.1, on the reverse strand, counting down.
TTCGACACACATCTCGAAAATAGGAATCGGGGAATCAAAACCTTAACCCTACTTTTTTTAATAAATGTATATTTTATATTTATATTTTACATTCCAGGGCCTATAGAACATTATCAATATCACCTTTGGGGTTAAGCTCATAGCAGATGGAAAAACTAGTAGTTTTTGACAAAAGAACCAAATAAGATACTACTAATAGGGATCACTAATTAACATGCGATTTCGATTCCGATTCCGACGAGATTCGCTATAGAATCTTAGCAGGGGGGCCGATTCCTATAACTCTGGCTATATTAGATCTTCAAACAATTAGCATTATTTCATCATAACCATAAGCAATAGGATTGCTGAAAGAAAGACAAGTACAACAACACAAAATAACACAAAGATTTTTCTTTGGGAAGCCACAAGGGAGAAAACCCTACAACTTCTTTAGTATAGATTTCGTCTTCAAGTGCAATGCCAAACCAAGATAAAATAAACCCTAAAGACAAAAGAAGCTTCTTCTCTTCTCCAACGAACTTCTTCTTCTCTCTCATGCGCACTTGCTTGAGTGAGTTGTGTGTCCAAATGAGAGGTGTGCCCTCTCTATTTATACACATCATGTGTGTGACCTTTTTCCCTAATTGGGCCAACTTGTTACTCTTACAGGGTCGACTTATCTAGGGAGACTCAAAATAACATTTATATAATATTTCTTTTGGGTACTATTGACCCGACTTACAACGAAAGGTTTACATTGATTCTTTCAAGACTTTTATATGACCAAGTACATCAATAACATCTCCCAAAGGAAGTACAACAATAATACAATAAAAGTACAATAAGAATATCTTCCGAAGTCACAATCTTCAACACTCCCTCTTAACAAGGAAGGTATTCTTCTGTCATGATCATCATCACTAAACATCGTCGCTGGACATCATCACTGGATCTCATCACTGCTGCTGCAACTCGGTACTCGGGCCATTCACTTGTGGCATCTCTCGAATCTATACATCATAAGAAGTTCTACAGAGCCAACCCTTTTTCATGCTGGATGTATATTTGTACAACAACCAACCCATTTTCATGTTGGGTTTACCTCTCATGTATATCAGTTGAACAACCAACCCTTTTTCATGATGGCTGTACCCCTATACCAACCAACCCTTTTTCATGTTGGGTGTACCCGTACAACAACCAGTCCTTTTTCATTCTGGGTGTACCACTCAATGTATATCAGTACAACAACCAACCCTTTTTCATGTTGGGTGTACCCGAACAACAACCAACCCTTTTTCATGCTGGGTGTACCCATATAGCGACCAACCCTTTTTCATGCTAGGTGTACCTCTACATAGCCAGTCCTTTTTCATACTAGATGTAGCTCTCCGCAGTGCTAGTCCTTTTTCATACTGGATGCGCACCTCTGTAGTGTCGGTTCTTTTTCATACTGGATGCAAAAGTTTACAAAGCCAGTTCTTTTTCATATTGGATGTAAGTCTCATACGTCTTCCATAGTGCCAACACTTTTTCATACTGGATGTGAAGACCACATGTCTTCCATAGTGCCAACCCTTTTTCAAGATGGACATGAATACCTCACATCTTCCACAAAGCCAACCCTTTTTCATGCTGGATGTAAAGACCACTAATCTAAAATAATAACTCATCACTCCCTCCTGTGATGGACACCGATCTGGACAACTCCAAGCTTGTCCCTGAAGTACTCAAGCTTCACTCTTGACAGAGGCTTGGTCAATACATCGACTATCTGCAATTTTGTTAAAATATTTGTTTGTATTGTTTTGCAATTTAGGAAGAATATCCTTTATGTAGAAATATCACTATTTTAATTTATTTTTAAAATCTTGAATAATCAAAATAATTATTTGTATAATAACTAAGTACTATACAATTAAACAGGAATAAATGTTGTTAATTAAAATAGAAATTAAACAATATTGTGGCAAGATTAAATTTTATACAAAATTTAAAATTAAAATTAACATATTTATTTTAATTTATATCTATGAGATATTAAATAATTAAATCTATAAATCAAATATCAAGCAACCAGATCAAATTATATAAAATCTAATATCTAGCCACCAAAGAAATCAAATTAAACAATATTTAAAAAAAAACTAAAATAATTAAATTTATTGAGTTGTAATTTTGTCACTAAAAAATCGAATTTATTGAATTGTAATTTATAGGCTAATAGGCTTTTTTATTTGAGATTTGTGGTGGACTACCCTCTATTCTTTTTCATCTATAGACAAGCATGGAAAAAGATGAAACAAGTGTACCGTCAAGATTCATTTTATGGCAGTTGTTCAAACTTCAAAACAAAAGATTATAAAAATTAAAGAAAATAAAAAATAACTCAAGATGAATAGAAACTCAGTTTATCACTTGGCTCTCCTCTATTTTGTGTGCTTGAATCTTAGTCTCCCATGAAGTATTGCACTCTCTTCTCCTTGAGTACAATACCTTAGAAGAGGTTTGCACCTCGGGAGATTTGATCCCTCTCGGCGCTTGATAGAGCCTAGGATTTGGATCTACGCTGGTACTAGATGTAGCTCTCCGCAGTGCTAGTCCTTTTTCATACTGGATGCGCACCTCTGTAGTGTCGATTCTTTTTCATACTAGATGCAAAACTTTACAAAGCCAGTTCTTTTTCATATTGGATGTAAGTCTCATACGTCTTCCATAGTGCCAACACTTTTTCATACTGGATGTGAAGACCACATGTCTTCCACAGTGCCAACCCTTTTTCAAGATGGACGTGAACACCTCACATCTTCCACAAAGCCAACCCTTTTTCATGCTGGATGTAAAGACCACTAATCTAAAACAGGAACTCATCTCTCCCTCTTGTGATGGACACCGATCTAGACAACTCCAAGCTTCTCCCTGAAGTACTCAAGCTTCACTCTCGACAGAGGCTTGGTCAATACATCGACTATCTGCTCGTCCATCGCAATATACTAGAGCTTCACTGCTCCTCTCTACACCATATCGCTGATATAGTGATACCGGATCTCGATGTGCTTCGACTTGTCATGGAACATAGGGTTCTCAGACAACTACACACAACTCTGGTTGTCACAAAATGCACAAGTCGTCTCTAACTCGACATCGAACAATCCCGCAAGTAGCTTTCTAAGCCACACTATCTCACAGCTAGCTGAATAAGTTGCAATACACTCTGCCTTGACTGTACTCAATGCTACACTTGTCTGCTTCATGCTGAACCAGGAAATCATGCTAGACCCCAAACTGAAGTAGTGACCTGAAGTTCTCTTTCTATCTGTAGCACTACCAGCCCAATTTGACTCAACATAGCCATGTTGGCTAATCCTTTGATTTGTCGCATATCTGAGTCCATACACAATCACACCCTTCAGGTACCTCAACACATGCTTTGCAGCAATATGGTGAACATGTATCGACTCTACCATGTACTGACTCAATGTGTTCACAACAAAGCATATATCCGGCTTTGTGTTCGTCAAGTACATCAATGAACCAGTCATATGTCTGTATACTGTGGCATCAACTATCTCTGAAGTAGTATCACACAACAACTTCAAGTTTGATGCCATTGGTGTGGCCATGGCCTTGTGATCCATTATCCCGAATCTCTTCAGAATCTTATCTGGATTATGCCACACCTCAAGACCTAAGAAATAGTGCATCATATCCAGGTCTTTCATCTCAAACTCTGCGACAAGCTTCTTCTTTGTTTCTGCAATGAGCTTTTGTCAGGAACAAGTCATCTACATACAACAGTAGTATCACTGGTTTCCCATTCTCAACCTTGAAGTAAAGGTTGGGATCCGCTTTACTCTTGGTAAATCCCAAGCTCGTCAGAAATCCATCTATTTTGTCATACCATGTCCTGGGTGCCTGTTTTAAACTGCTCCACACACACTTCCTCTTTGTGAGGGGAGACATCCGGTATCGCTCTGAGCATATCTGTGAGATACTGAGGCAAACAACCCTTGCCATGGATAGATTCTAGGTGATAATGTCTCTCGATCTATCTGTGCTATAGTCACTCCCTCTTAAGCGTAGCTTTCCCGCTCCCTCTGTAACTGAGCACTATCCTCCCTCTGCATCTTGATATCTTGTACTCTCTGCATTGGAACATTTTGTACTAGAGTCACTGGTAGCCTTCTTTGTTGTTGATCTTCCATGTATCCATCTATGTCTTCTCTCATCAAATAGAGATGAACTTCTTTCTCTCAAGGTCACTAGATAACCAGATCCTTCATCTCGAACTCTGTTGCAAGTTCCTCTTGCACCCATCTATGAGCTCCTCATCTTCAACCTTGTAGCAAAGGTTGAGGTCTCATCACTCTAGGTGAGCCTCAAGCTCATCATGTAACTGTATGTCTTGTCGTGCTATCCCATGGGTTCCTTCTGAGCCTGTACAAAGAATCCCAAATCCTGAGGGTTGCTCGATATACACTTCTACTTCAATTACACCATCTATCTAGTGTAATAGCCACCACTTGAAGAAGTGTGTTTGGTCACTAGAGCAACGTCTCGTCATAGTCGACTCCCTCTTTCCGAGAGAAACCATGAACATTGCTTTGTACTTTTGTAGTATGCTTGATTTCGTAAATCTTCTTGAATGTCATAGCCGAATCGTCGTCACTTGTTCTTCAGAACAAGTCTCATCATTCTTCTCTTGTAAGTGACTGTACACGATCTTTCCTACAATTCAAATTCAGTTGCATGATTAGAAACATTTCACAATTTTCAAATCATATTAATAATGACAAATTCTTATGCATAAAGACATAGATCACACAGTCATGGAACTATCTTAGCCAATGCTTCAACACAACATTCATCCATATTTCGTATACATACGATAACTTTCTAGATGCCTTCCATCTCTACCAGAACATAATTAAGAGTGTGCACTACTCTCAACATGTCAACAAAGAAGTTTCATTCTAAATAAACAATAATGCCACATAGAATGTTGTGCAGCACCATAGGTTTACTTACCCATCATATGCATATTAGTAGTATATTGTTCATTAATGCATTTACTCTAACATGCATAATACACTTCCTAAATCTAGGAACATAAATATGTGCACAACTGAACAATATTATTTAAACAATTAGATATACAGGAAAGGACAATTCAAATACTTATCTTTGTTTGTTTGGTAGGCTCCCTCTTGATCTCTGTTTCCTTGCAGCAATTACTGGAGTCTCTGACAGCGTGCTCTACAGCAGTTTCACAGTTCACTAGTTTAATGGTTATGGCCCCACAGAGTGAGCTGGAAGTAAAGGTATTTGACAACATTAAAATGAAGTGCATAATTCCTATCTAATTTAATTCTCACACCTGTGGTATGCTTGGTAATGAATACTGATCTTTCCTTGACTTGGTGGATGTAAGGGTTGGGAGTTATGATTTAAAACTTATTTCAATACCACAATAATATATGAAACTTCAATCCCACACAACGACCAGGGGTATTTACAGCTTCATTAAGGAGATTTTATCTCTTCTGAACACAATATATTTTGTTGTCATTTTCTATTTTGAGATTGCAGCACTACTTGACAAGTTTATTTTACACTTGAATAAATTAAATAATTAGAACAATTTTCTAACTATTAAAAGTTGCAAGGTGAAACAGAGAATTTTTTATTAGAACATGTGACAACCTCTTATTATTAGGAGCTAGATGGTGATAAAGAGGACTCCCATAAGAACATGTGACAGCCACTTTTTTTCCACTGGAGGAAGAGACAGATTTGTGGAGAGTCTTGGGAGCTAGGATGTCACCAATTATATATTTTTCTGTGACTACTTTAAATCATGTTTATGTTACAACTTTTTCTTCTGCATAATGAAGGCCTTTGTCAGATAAACCTTGCAAGTAAAAGTTACACGCTGAATTAGAACTACAATAGGTGTTTTTCTCTGAAACCGCTTATCATTGTACATTTATCTGTAACTGGATTTTTGTTACTAAACTTATTTTCTGTATTGAAGTTCAGTATTGGTCATTTAGGACATCTTTGTTCACTTAGAAGTAAGATGCTTGCTACACTAGATATCTAATAGTAATTGTTCGCAGGATGAGCTTGATAACAGGATAACGTCTGGGGCAGTGGGAAATATAATTTTGAACCCCAACTTTAATATGGGACTCAATGGATGGTTTGCCAATTCATGTATTGCATCAACTTATTCTTTCTCTACTAGGGGTTCCAAAATAGAATTAGGGCTACATGCTCTTATATCTAATCGAACAAATTCTTGGCAAGGATTAGAACAAGATATTACTACAAGGCTTATGCCAAATGTACAGTACAAAATTTTAGCATCTGTCCGGGTTGAAGGATCGCCACAATCAATACATTCTGTAATGGCAACACTTAGGCTTGAGAACAATTACACATCTCCAACTTTCTTATCACTCGCAAGGTATTTATAAGTTCTAGATCTTTGGAGGGTCAAAGTATGTATTGTCACCTTCTCTTTAAATTGTTGGTAACGTGATTTCTCAATGTAGGGTTAAAGCTTCAGTTGACAAGTGGGAACAACTTGAGGGGACATTTTCTTTGAATGCTATTCCTGAAAGGGCTGTATTTTATTTGGAAGGACCTCCAGCGGGTTTCAACTTTTCAATAGCAAGTGTGGAGATATATCCAGATTCCAAGTCAAATTCTAATGTATCTGCAGCACAAAAATGGATGGTTTCTGACAGGTGTTTGAAGGTAGTTTGCATTTTGAGAAGTGTCCCCAATTTATTGTTATCATTCATTACCTGCATTGTTCTACTTCTTCCTACTGTATCTAAGACTAAGACTAGGATTGTGATGTGGCTTTGCATCTTACTAAGACTTACTAATAAATATAACAGACAAATATACACCAAGATACTCAGTATGCATCATGTAAATACATCATGTTATAAATTAAATAGATACTTAGAAACAAATATCATCTCCCCATTTTCAACATTTTGGGGAAACTTACAAGTTATTTTTGTTTCTGTTTGATACAACATATATCTAATGAGACTAACTGGTTAACTGCAGGTTCTAAACCTATCAATTGCTTGGCAGGTATTGAGCATGGGTCTAAATACCCTAGGACTTATATTTTGGATGGTTTCATTACATATTTATGAGTAGGAACTAGGAACAGCTAGTCTATTCGCTAGTGTTGCAAAATATCTTGATTTCTCCTGATTTTTTCTGACTCTTTCAGGTTGCCATGTTTTCTGAGTTTTTCCAATTTTTTCAGGTCTGATTTTATGCTTTTCGAGTTTCTCTGATTTTTTCTGAATTTTTTGCGTGTTTTCCAATTTCCCTCGTTGGTAATCCCTTCTGAGTTTTTTGCCAATGCTGAGTTTTGCAATACTGTTATTGCCTACTCATTGCAATACTGTATCTTGGGCACGAGAGATAATTCAAGATGAAGAAAAGTATGACGGGACTTTCAATGAAAGTAAGAGGCCTCAGATACACTCTAGTTATGTGGTACTGTTGAGTTACATCATTGATGCAGATCTTTTCAGCAATGAAGAAGTAGCCAAGGAGAAATGGAAGAAGCTATGATCAAAGAGTACTAGTTGATCATGGGGAATGATGTCTAGAATGTGGTTCTGAGACTTGAAGGGAAGTCCGTAGTGTCTTCCATGTGGATCTACAAGATCAAGTATGCAACAGATGGCAGCATCAAGGGATACAAAGCAAGGTTCGTGGTTTCTGTCAGAAAGAGGGAGTAGACTATGGCATGACATACAGAAGTGTATATCGAGCAAATATGTGCACAAAAGGATTTGTACGAGCTCAGAAGGCACCCATGGATAAGCACATCCAGTTACATGAGGAGCTTGAAGATCACCTAGAGTGATGAAGATCTTAACCTTTTTTACAAGGTTGAAGATGGAAACCTATAGAGGACGACATCCTCACAGATGGGAGCAAGAGTAACTTTTCAACAAAGTTCAAGATAGAGGATCTTGGTATTCAGTGACCTGAGATGGATACATAGAAGATCAATAGCAGATGATGCTACTTGTCACTCCAGTACAGAATGTTTAAATACATAGAGTACAAATGCAGAGGGAGGATGATGCTTTGTCTCAAAGGGAGTGACTGTAGAAGATCTCTGAGTTCGACATGGTACGACATGATGGACAACTTTTTGATGGACTAAGGATTTACCAGGAGTAAAGTGGGTTCCAACCTTTACATCAAGGTTGAATATGAAAGATTGAGATATGTCAATGACTTGGCAGGATGAACTCATTGTAGATGCAAAGAGGAAGTGCTAAAGATAGAAAGAGCACTTCAGGATGTTGTCTCAGTTTGGGATCAGGTGTGATATCATGGCTTAGCAGAAAACAAACTAGTGTTGCCCTTAGTACAGCTGAGGCTGATTACATTGCAACATGTTCAGCCTGTAGTGAAGCAGTATGGCTTCGTAAATTATTGGCAGGATTGTTTGATGCTGAGATGGATGCAACTGATATTTATTGTGACAACCAGAGTTGCATCAAGCTACCATAGAACTTGGTGTTTCATAAAGTCCAGGATATGGTGCAGAGAGGAGCGATGAAGCTCCAGTATGTTCCTATAAAGGAACAAGTTGCCGATGTGCTGACTAAGCCTTTGTCTCGTGTAAAGTTTGAACACTTTCGAGACAAGCTTGGTGTAGTCCGAAAGGCCCTCCCTGGAAAGAGGGAGTGATGATGAAATTATTATTGAGGATGAGATGGCAGTGATACGCCGGTACATAAAAGGTCAGTCGAGTTTATCAGTGTGCCTGCAGATGTTGATATGGTCCGGCATTCACTTGTGGACGATAGTATCCTCCTTGAGGTTGATCTTGTGGACAAGAACACTCTCTTATTGAGAGTGGTCCTAGCTCTTACTGGCTAAGGATGGTCCTGCAGACGACAGTACTCTCTTCTGGAGAGTGATCTTGCATTCACTTGTAGGATGGTCCTGCGGACAAGAACACTCTCTTGTTGAGAGTGGTCCTAACACTTACTGACTGAGGAAGGTCCGACAGACGATAGTACTCTCATATGTTGAGTGGTCTTGCATTCAGTTGCGGACGAGATTTGCATTCAGTTGCAGATGACAGTATCCTCTTTGAGGATGGTCCTGCAGACAAGAACACTCTCTTGTTGAGAGTGGTCGTAGCACTTATCAGCTGAGGATGGTCCTGCAGATGATAGTACTCTCATATGTTGAGTGGTCCTGCATTTAGTTGCGGATGAGATCTGCATTCAGTTGCAGACGACAGTATCCTCTTTGAGGATAGTCCTGTGGACATGAACACTCTCTTGTTGAGAGTGGTCCTAGCACTTACCGACTGAGGATGGTCCTGTGGATGATAATACTCTCATATGTTGAGTGGTCCTGCATTCAGTTGCAGACGAGATCTGCATTCAGTTGCAGACGACAGTATCCTCTTTGAGGATGGTCCTGCGGACAAGAACACTCTTGGTGAGAGTGGTCATAGCACTTACCAACTGAGGATGGTCCTACAGACGATAGTACTCTCTTATGGAGAGTGGTCTTGCATTCACTTGCGGACGAGTTCGTGCATTCAGTACCAGAGATGATGAGGTTTGAGATGATACCAGAGATGATGCTGATGCTCGAGATGATGATGATGCTTGAGACGATGCTAGAGATGATGCTAGAGATGATGATGCTCGAGATGATGCCAGAGATGATGTTTGAGATGATGTTGATGCTCGAGATGATACCAGAGATGATGATGCTCGATACAATACCAGATGATAGATAAATCCGTGATGATGATGATCCAAGGATGATGATGATGTTGATGTAATTATGAAAACTTCCTATGACATATAGATTCACTAGTCAGTTATGCAGATGTGTTGTTGTATTATAGAATATCTTCCTTGTTAAGAGGGAGTGTTAAAGAAATGTAATTGTGGAAGATATTCTATTTTGTATTATTATTGTTATTACCCCTTCTGGAGATGTTGTTCCTTCGATCAGGGATGTCATTGATGTATTTGGTCATGTAAAACCTTGAGGGAAAACCTTCGTTGTAAGTTGGGTCAGTAGTACCCACAAAAGTATTATTAAAATGTATTTTTGAGTCTTCCAAGGCAAGTCGGCCCTGACAACAAGGAGAAGTCGGCCCAGTTGGGTTATTAGGCCTCTCAGCTGATCAATATAAATAGGAGAGGCGCCTCCCTCATTTGGACAAGCAGAACAGTCAAGCAGTTGCGCTAGAGATAGAAGGAGCAGTCCATTTGGGAATGAGGAAGCAGTCTAGGATTATTCTTGGGGTCTTATAAGTCTTATTCTCTGGGTCTTACACTGTACTTGGTTGAATTCTATATCGAGGAAGTTTTGCTGGGTTTTCTACCCCATGAGGGTTTCCTAAGATAAATCTCTGTGTTCTTTTGTCTAGTTGTGCTTGCCTTTCTTTCATTGATCCTTTTGTATATGGTTATGATGTTATAATACTAAATGTTTTTAGATCTTTTATAACCATTGAAAACTTATCGTCATTCTCCTACCTCAGAACAAACGCTCGGACAAGTTTGGTCTCAGTCTCGATTCAAGCTTCGACGTTACATCAAATGGAAACCATAAATAAACCTTGCCATGAAAGATGATATCTCTATGCACCAGGGCTTTTCTATGACTAAGACTGCCATTTACAGGCGTTTTCGGGGCAACAATATGGCCCTGTGGACCTTCAAGAAGTGGGTAGTTGATACATGGCCCTTCCTGGAACATTTGTCCTAGTGTTTTGCACTCTCCAAAGGACGGCTGGGAGCCATTTGCTAGACCAATGAAGATGTTCTCAAGATCATTGAAGGCACATGGTTTTGGGGTACCCTTGCTTTCAAAGCTACGAGATGGGTGCCCACATTTGACGCTCGACGTGGATTCAACCATACACACCCTACGTGGGTCAAGCTACCTGAATTGCCCCTTGCACTATGGAGTCTAGACATTTTCTCCTTCATTGATGCCTCGTTGGGGGAATTCTTAGTATCAGATGAAAGTTTTGAAGCCACGAGCAACTACGTTGTAGCAATTTTTTTTGTAAACTTGGATCTTTGTGATGGGATTCCATATATGATGGTTATATCGAAAGGGGGCTACACCCATCGACAGGTCCTAGACTATGAGGGGCTACCCTTCAGGTGCAATCGATGCCATGCATACAACCACCTTGTTCATGAATGCTCCAAACCCTTCATAAAGCAGTTTTGGTGAAGGAAAGTAGAGGAAGATGATATAGATGGGGTCCAAGAGGGTTGCTTACAACATTCACATTCCTGGATGCCTCCTACAAATCTTTTGCCTCAGATTATGAGCATGGATCAAGTTTGTAATATAGAACTAGACTTGATGATGTGCTGATGATGCAGTCTTCACGCCCTGTGGCAGTGGGAGTCCATGGACCAGGCTCTCCTACAAAATTTGTCCACCTTTCTCCTCAAGCCAGCTGCTCACTGGGTAAGCTCTCTTTTAATCATCCAACTCACTTTCAGTCTTTTTACCATGGATCTGTTTCCAGTGGACCATCCCTTCTCCCCCAACCATCTACCTCGCTTTTTATACCCTTTGAGCAATCCTTTCAGTCACAAAGGGACCTACAATCTTTTTAATAATTCTTCCTTTTCACTGGAAGTCCATGCCCCATTCCTTGTTTCACCTCCTCCACTTTTAGACTTAACCCTCTGTTACACACATTTCTCGTCAACATCTTGTAATGAGATCAAAGTATCAATGTTTACCTTAAATCCTCAAGTTTTGAAGTTAAAAATGGACAAGGATCAATGATTTCACACTTTTGGCCACCACCGCACTTTCCCTGTAATTAAGGTGCGGTACCTATATCAGTAATGCTCTTTTTCTTTGAGAAGTAAGCGGTGCCACCACTATTTTCCTTTATGCAATGTGCAGTGCTCCCCTAGTAACGCTCTGTCCCCTTGGACAAAGAGCGGTGCTCAAGTTTTAAAGGTAAGAAGAGAAGCTTCGAGAGGCTTCTCGAAGCTTGACTTCGTGGAGCCTCATCCCTATGGTTCAGGACCACCTGGAGCTCGAGATCCATCATTGTAGGATCCTCCCTCCACCTCACCCTTGAGATCTTCAACCTATTCTATCCTCCCATGGCTTTAAATACTAGCTCACCCCCCATGGGTAAAGGGAGGAAGATTATGTTATTGCATCTAAACTTTGGCCAAATTCAACCAAGACTAGTGAGCAATTGGTAAGCAAGATTGAGGCTTTGAGGCAAGGTTCACTTGAGAATGGTTTCTCAACACCAAGGATTAGTTTGTATGCTCTCTCTCTCCATTTTATTAATGCAAATAAAGGTTTCTTTCCCATGAACATTATTGTGTTTGAATCACTGTGTTTATTGTTGAATTCCTTGGTCATTAACATAAGATCATAGACTAGGTTGTTACTCTGACCTAGTGTGTGTTTTTGTTATGTATCTTGTAGGACATCTGTGGAGATCAAACACTCTAAAGACCAGCCTTTTACAACTTGTGAGAGGTAAATGAGTATTTCATTCAAGAAGTTTATGTTATCTTAGGGGAAGATGTTTTATGTTGTGACTGCTTTGTTCTAGTACTGAGTGTTTTAGGCTAAGCAAACAACTTTTTTCTGCACTAGTTGCGTATATCTAGTAACACCCTCCCACATGCACCTTTCCCCTTGACTATTTGCCCCCATCCATCTACCTTGGTAACACTTACATTGTCTGATCCCTCTCATACCATACCTCCCCTTTCACCATAGTACTCTCCATCTAAAGAGCCTGTCCCTCCTCCCTTCCCACCTGAATCCACTAGTCTGTCAAGTGATTCCCATACACCCCCCATCGACTATTCATGGGACTAAGAGCCAAGGAAAATACCTCTCCGAGGTATTTTTTTGGGTCACGTCCATTTGTCACCTTGATTGCAAACCCTACAGGGTTCTCATCTAATGAAAATGGAGTACCTAGGAGCTGACTTAGAGGGCATCGCTCAGTTATGGCATCTGCCAAGAATCAGTTTGCCATCGATATTTTAAGGGGTAGAGAACTCACCATCAAAGGGGCCTTAGAACACACCCTTGTTACGAGGTTCCATTAATGTTATACATCACCCTAAATATTAGGGGTTTGGGCTACCCCTCCAAGAAACAAGCCCTTAGACGGATGGTACACACATATCACTCAGACTTTTTACTTCTACAGGAAACCTTAGTTGTCGGGGACTTTGTCATTTATGAGTTGAAAAATCTTTTGACTGGGGGGGACTTTACTTCTCTTGATGCAAACGATCGATCCGATGACCTGATCATAGGATGGGATACTCGTACTATCTCATGCACCAACACTTGGGGGATTATCTTTGGGATGCGATCTGAATTTCATGTTCGTGACCTAGGTTTCGCCTTTACTTTGTTGAACATTTATGGCTCACACACCAATAGAGTGATATTATGGGACAACCTTTTTGCTACAAGCTTCCATAAGATAGAGAACTTCATTCTAGCTAGCAATCTTAATTTCTCCCTTGGTGAGGAGGAGACTTGGGGTGTTCATGCACATAAGGATCCCTTATCTGATTTTCTTGTGCACAAATTTGTTGATGTAGCTCTGCTTGACATCCCACCTGTCACTCTTAAACCCCACATGGAGTAATAAGTGTGTAGGCGACCAAGCCATAGCTAAGAGGCTTGATCGATATCTTGTCAATGAAAGAATTCTCCACATGTCATCTCGCATTAAACAATTGGTTATCACTGATGGGGAATCTGCTTACTCCCCTGTGCTTATGGAAATAAAAGGTGACTATTACAACCCCCCTGCACCTTTTAAGTTTTGTGGCATCTGGCTACAAGAAGAGAGCTTCGATGAAATGGTTAACAAAATTTGTATCCCATATGAAGCTCACGATCAAAGCTTAATAGCCATTCATACCCTACTATAATCTTAGAAGGCTCAAAGCTCACACTATCCCATGGGTAGCGGGCATGAAGGCATAAAGGGAGGAATCACTTTCCAGGATTGAGGATTAGATTTCACATCTCATTTTATCCAATCTACGGGCTTCAGTTTTATAGAAAAAAAACTTGAGATCTTACATATTGAAGCTATAAAAAGGAAGATCCTTCAGGATGAGGAGGCTAGCCTCAGACTGAAAAGTCGAGCGATATGGCTCCATAAAGGTGATAACAATTATAAATTCTACCACAACTATATCAAGCATTGGGAACACATCAACTCCATTTGGGAGATTGAGGACTCGTATCAGAATATGGTACAGGGCTTTTAGGACATTACACAAGTTGGGGTTCAACATTTCTCTAGTTTATATAATAGATTGAGGCCCCTGTTGGTTCTATGCTGGAACTAACAACCCACTGTCCACACTCAGTTATCAATGAACATAATATTTCTCTCATGGATGGCATCACCTTAGAAGAACTTGAGGAGACTATTAAAACACTACCCTATGACAAGAGTCATGGGCATGATGGGTGGCCCATATAATTCTACGTAGGGTGTTTCAAGACCATTGGTAGGGATCTATTAGCGGTGGTAGATGAATCACAGAATAAAGGTAGAGTTCTTGCAGCTTTCAATTCTACCTTTCTCACTATTATACCAAAGAAAGACAAAGTTGTCAGGATCATCTCATTATGTAATTGTATCTACAACATTATTGCAAAAATAATTGCAAGGAGAGTCACGTGTATTATTTCAAACTTTAGATCTCCTAAACAATTTACCTTTCTGGATGGAAGACAATCCATGACACTGTTGGCATCGCATATGAAGTCTTACACTCAGTTTTAATTAGACATGTCCCTGCTGCGATTTTCAAGGTAGACCTAAGCAAGGCTTATGACAGAGTGAGATGGATCTCTCTAAAGCTTTTACTTCTTTAGGTGGGTTTTCAACTACAGGTGGTCAATTGGATACTCTCATGCGTTCAATCCATCAACGTTGTTGTTCTCATAAATGACTCAGCATCGCCTTTCTTCAAACCTGTTAGAGGCCTCCGACAAGGCCTGCCCTTTGGCACCTCTGTTATTTGTGTTAATCATGGAAAGTCTCAACAGACTTATTATATCAGCTAAATCTCAAGCAACTATAAAAGGTTTTCATTTTGGTGGTCCTGTATACATCACACATCTACTTTTTGTAGACGATATTTTACTATTTTCTAATGGCACCAGAAGGGAGACTGCGAAGATTAAATAAATCCTTTCCCTCTTTTGCACTGATACAGGTTTGATATGTAACATAAATAAATCCTCCATGTCATTCATGAACTTGGATTTAGAATCGACCAGTTTGATTATATAACACTTTGATTTTCAGACCAGTTACATAACGCATGGCATAAATTATTTGGGCTTTGTTATCAAATCAAATGACTATTCCACAAAAGACTGGTCTTGGCTCATATCTTGGGTTGAAGGTAAGATTCATCTATGGTGGAAATAGATGGATTTCCAAAGCAGGCAACCTTGTTCTGTTGAAATCTGTGTTGGAAGGATTGCCTTTATACTGGCTTTCTATTGCTCATGTACCGACTTCCATATTCGAAAGCATCTACAAATTGTCTTTTAACTTCCTATAGAGATCCAAAACTGAGGGTAAACCTTTCCACTAGATCTCATGGAAAATAATTACTCTCCCAAAAGTGCTCGGAGGATGGGGAATCAAACATCATGCGAGTTTTGCAAAAGCCTTCGCTGCAAAAAGAGTCTAGAGGGTAATTACCGAAAACAACCTATGGGTGCAAGTCATTCAACAAAATTATATCCATCCTCTAAATACCCTAGAATGGCTCAGGTTGAGAGAAAGAAACAAGCACAACATTTTTGATTTGTGGAAAGCGATACTTAATGCTTTTGACACTATTAGTGGCTAGTTATCATGGGAGGTTGGTAATGGAAAGCTCATCAGAATATGACTCGATCCATGGATCAACAACAATATTCACCATAGATTGCCTCGACACATGGTCAAATTTCTCATTGACAAGGGGTACATCTTTCTCTATGAAATATTTGATCAACATAACAACTCTATCTTTCAACATAATTGGCTCTTTGCTAATCTATTGGGTTTTGAGAACGATGACATAATTAGATGGGAGGCATACATTTGTGCTCTTAAGGATTGTCATGTCAAAATAGGCGATGATCCATACTCTCTTATATGGAATAAAAACATCTCCAGTGTCACTTATCTACCCAAACTCGGTTACCAGGTCATTCGTGTAACTGAAGGGCCCAAATCCACTAAGTGGTGGCATCAAGTCATATGGGATATTAATTGTCCTTCCAAATCTAAATTATTTATGTGGCTTTGCCTTGTGGAGAGTGTCCCTACCTGGGATAATCTACTCATAAGATATGATAATGGTCCCAACAAATGCACCTTATGTTGCTCGAACGACGAGTCCATTAACCATTTATTTCTCAAATGTTCCTATATTTCATATATGTGGAATTATGTAGCTCAGATTATTGGTCATGTTTTTCACTGGGGAGGTGATGACATTGGGGATGCTTTCCATAAATGGATTAGCAACCTAGATTGTGCACCGTTAAGAGCCCTTCCAATCATTTTGATATGGGGAGCTTGGTTTTCATGAAATAAGAAAATTTTCCAGGAATCCTTAATTCCACCCCATGTTTATGTTGGCAAGAGCTTGGCAATATTAGATCACTTTCCATAGGTTAAAAAGGTCAAGCAACACAGGATCCTTGAAGAGGAGTTCATCGATAAGACAAAACCTTGGTGTTTTTTCGATGGGGCGGCACAGGGATGCCTAACCATTGGAGGAGCTGGGGGTGTACTGCATATTAATGACATACAAAGGTTCCATATCTCAGCTAGCCTAGGTAGGGCCACCAATAAAATGTCAGAACTTTCAGTTGTCATGATGCTTGCGAGATTTGCTATATTTAAAGGTGTGAATAATCTGCAATTTTTTTGGGATTCTTTGCTCATTATAGATTGTTTCAAACATAAGAAACCACCAAAAACCATTTACATGAAACCTCTTTTTGAAGACATCCAAAGACTTCTTAATACTTTCAAAGAATACTCCTTCAAACATATCTTCTGAGAGAGGAATACTCTTGCAGACTCTCTATCAAAGGAGGGACTCCTTTTGAACGTTGGCACATGGAAATTATGGGAGGTCAACAATGATTTGATCAAGGAATTGGACTCGGGAACCTCTCCCCTATTAAATATGGGCTCCAACTAAAGTGAATGAATTCGAACTCCCATGTGGAGCACTACCTCACAATTATAAGCTGCATTTCTTTCAGTAGTGTTATCCAATCTTTTTTATGATGTATTGCTTTTTTTTGAAAACTTGTGTTTATTTTTGAATGATGCTGCCATCACACATCTTTTACAGTTTCATGTTGTTGAAGATTTATATGTAAAGCACTCATTCCAAATAAACAATATGGTTGAGTTTTTAATAAAATATTGGATTATGATATTTTTTCTGTCAAAAACAAATTACACTTTTATATATTTATTTGTTTTGATGCTTTTAGTACATGACATTATATATATTTATTTGCCAGAGCGTGCACTTATTGGAAGGTTCGAGTACGTAAAAATTTCATGTTCGGACATTTTGGCTTGGGTTAGGGATGTTTGGAAGCTGCTCTTGAAGGTGGTCCCAAAGGTGGTTAAGTTGATTGATGGATGGGTGTTATTTCATTTTTATCTGTTGAAGATAGGATTTCGATAGAGTCTGAGTACTGGATTTTAGGTTTGGGGTCACTGGTTCTTGGCTGATGACATGTGGGTTTTGACCCGAGTAATGAGTGGGTGATTCATAGACATTTGTGGGTTTTATTGTCTGATTTTCCCATTCAGTGCTGGAATATCCAGGGCTTCATGGCGGTGGCCAACTCCATTGGTACCTTTATTTTTGTGGAGAAAGAACAATTGCTGGGTTTTGATCGTTCTTTGCCGAGGATGCTGGTGGACCTCGACTTGTCGGAGGATTTTCCTGCGGAGTTGGAAATTATTTGGGATGAAGGCTCCTTTATCCAAAAACTTGATTATTGGAAGGTCGCTTTTCGTTGTCACAACTGTAGGCAGACGGGTCACTCCAAGTTTTTTTGCCCATTGATGGGTCCGATTTCTGGTGCTATGCGACCTACTGTTGATATCGAGGACCAGGCGTTAAAGGACATCATTTTCCCGCTGCCTCTTGACAAATCCTCTGCTATGGAGTTTGCTGGTCTGGATTTGGAAGGGACTGTGTGGGCTATGGATCTATCTAACCTTGGGGTTTTACCTTCTCGGGTGGAGGTTGGAGATCTCTTGTTTCCTAAGGAGTTTCTGCCTCTCTTTACCACCTCAGGGTGGCCTCAATATCTCTCTTTCCCCCTCCTCTCCGTTTGATGAACCGGTTGTTTGTTCTAATCCTTCTCCCTGGTCTGGTGATGTTGATCCTTTGCTCTTGGTAGATGTGGCGAGGTCCCCTGCATCCTGTCTACCTTTTGATCCTAACCCCATCTTTGCTTTGGTGGACTCCCCCTGCGCTGAGGTTCTTCCTCTTCCTACTGTCAATCGTGGTTTTGTTACTGTTCGGAAGTAGAAAAAGCCCTCCAAGGGTATGTGGGGACTTAAGGAAGCTATTCGGGAGCAATCATTTATCGACCCTAGGGTTGCTTCCCTCTCATCGTGCGGGTTGAATGACTGTTCTGTGTATTCCCCTCCTCAGGCCCTTAGAACATGTGTGGCCTCCTTTGAGGTTATCCAATGAATTTTCTCTCCTTTAACATTCGAGGGCTGGGTAGGGGGCCAAAATACACCGCTTTTAAAAAAAATTTTGGATTTTGTCTTTCCGGTGGTTATTTTTCTTCAAGAAACTATGTCCTCTGGGGATGTTGCATGTGATTTTTTTCTTAAACTTCGTCTGGGGTGGTTTGTTAGTGCTCTGGATGGCTGTGGAAATTTTGGGGGCACTTTGGTGGGATGGAACCCTATGCTAGCTGATTTTAGGGCCTTTAAAACCCGTGTTGGTCTTCTTCTCAAAGGGAGGCTCAAAGGTTTTGATGCTCAGGTCCATTTGCTGAATGTCTACGGTCCTTATTCTCAAAGGGTCTCTTTCTGGGATCGTCTCAAATTCTCTGGTCTGCTTTTTCTTCCTTATCTTTTCTTAGTCGGTGATCTGAACTTTACCTGGTCGGCTGAGGAAGTTTGGGGCTCTGGTCGTGCTATAGATCCCTTGTCGGATTATTTCCGTTCTATCTTTGAGGAGGCTTGCCTGGTGGACATTTCACCGAGGATTTTGTCTCCGACTTGGTCTAATGGAAGGTGTGGTGATTCAGGTATTGCAAAACGTCTTGACAAATATTTTATGTCTGATACTTTATGTGACTCCTTGGGTCGTTACAAAAGCTGGAATCTCTCTTCCAGATTCTCTGATCACAAAGCTATTGTGTTGCAACTTGATTTTGCAAAAAACAAGATCATGTATCCGTTTAAGTTCAATCCAACGTGCCTCACTGGTGAAGAATTTAATACTCTGATAAAATCCAATTGGGAGCTTCTGAATGTGGAGGTTCCATCACACTACTCCTCGATTCAGGCTCTTCTCTTTAAATTATCTAAGCTGCGTCCTTTGGTTAGAGCCTGGGAAAGACTGGAAAAGAAGAAGGACGCCATTTCCCTTTGTATTATTGAGAAAGAGATTGGTTGTATTGAGGAAGATCTGGGAGAGGACTTATTCAGTATTGAACGATCTGTTTTTATCAAAGATCTATTTTTTCAGAAACAAGTTATCCTTGCTCATAAAGAAGAGACTCTCAGTCAGAAGAGCAGGGCTATCTGGCTTCATGCGGGGGATGAAAACTCTAAATTTTCCATAATTACACAAACCGAAGAAGGATCTCTAATTCGATCTGGGAAACATTGGACGATTCTGGTATTTTAGTAACGGATCAGGACTCTATAAAAGATATGGCCGTCTCTTATTTCTCTAACCTATACAAGGATCCGAAGTCTTCAAATATCTCTGATCAACTGAAGGTACTAAAGCTCTTTCCGACTATGTTTAATTCGGAGGACTGTGATCAGCTTGGGAGTCCTATTGGCTTGAATGAGGTGGAATGTACCTTGAAGGAATTTGCTCGTGATAAGAGCCCTGGGCCCGACGGTTGAACTATGGAGTTTTATATTCATTTCTTCGAGTTGGTTGGTTCTGAGCTTGTGGCGGCTATTGAAGAGATTAGAGTCACTGGGCTCATCCCAAACAGTCTTAATACAACCTATCTGACTCTGATCCCAAAGGTTGATAGACCTTCTTCTTTTGATGAATACAAACCGATTGCTTTATGCAATCTTCCGTATAAATTTATTACTAAGATTATTGCGGGCATGATGAAAAAGGCTCTAGGTAATGCTATTTCTGCTGAACAGTTCGACTTCCTTCCAGACTGTCAGATTCTTGATGCTGCTGGGATTGTACAAGAATCACTTCATTCGATCAAGCAAAAGAAGCTCTTGGTGCTGGTACTAAAACTTGACTTGGAAAAAGCCTATGACAAAGTTGATCGTTCTCTCTTACACTTGATTCTTATTCAGATTGGTATTCCTTTGAATATCACACAGTGGATTATGTCCTGTGTAAATACTGCTTCCTTTGTAGTTCTTGTGAATGGCTCTCCCTTGGCTTTCTTCAAAGGGACTCGTGGCATTCGACAAGGCTGTCCCTTATCTCCGTATTTATTCCTGTTGGTCATCGAGGGACTGAGTCTGCTTCTTAATCAGGAAAAGAAGGATATTATGATCAAAGCAGTGAAGGTCTCTGGGACCATTTATGTTACCCATACTCTTTTTGTCGACGATGTCATTATTTTTGGGAAAGGGGTTTTTACTGAATGACATTACATCAAAGGTCCGACTGATCACTTTTGTCGAGCATTTGGAATGAAATTTAGTATTTCAAAGCCATGCTTCAGGCACAATGTTATAGATGATAACACATTGCAGGATATCTTGAACCTTTTCACAATTCAAAGTGATAATTTGGATGCTGGTTTAACTTATTTGGGTTTCTTCCTCAGACCTAACTCTTATAAGTGTTCCAATTGGGATTGGCTCATTAAAAAAGTCTATTTTTGCATTGGCAGGTGGTCTTCGAAATAGCTTTCTCTGGGTGGCCGCAAGACATTAATTATCTCAGTTCTGCAATCATTGCATGTTTACTGGTTTGGCCTTTTTTGGGTTCCTGCTAGTGTTTTGGTGTCGCTTTGTAGATTGTTCTTTCGTTTCCTGTGGAGGGGAACCCATGATTATGCTAAGTTTCATTTGGCGGATTGGAAGTCCTTGTCTATGCCTAAGTCCTGGGGTGGATGGGGGTTTAAACACCTGGGTTTATTCAATATTGCTCTATGTGCCAAGAGTTTGTGGAGGGGCCTGATGTCGTCAAACTTATGGTGCAAAATCCTCAATTCAAAGTATATGAAGCGATTACCATCTTCTTCATGGCTACGTAATTCTAACCTTTCCACTGCACAAGTCTCGGCTGTTTGGTGCAACTTATGTTCGACTCTTCCTTGCATTCTTCGGGAACTCTGCTGGAAGGTGGGTAGAGGTAATAATATTACTTTGGGACCGGACTCGATTGTTGGGATTGGTCATGTGCAGTTCTCCCGAACTCTTTTGGCTTGTCTTCATGCAAAAAATATTATTGTTCTTAAGCACGCCTCTATCGATTGTGAGGACCCATCCTCGGGTTGGTTGTCGTCATAGTATTTGGGCCTGTCTGGTGTGGAAGCCAAGGAATGGGAGGATTTCACCACTAAGCCGAGGGAGGCAAGCATCTTCTTTTCTGATACTTTTGATATCATGGTTTGGGGTGGTAATTCATAAGCTGGCTCTGTTACGGCAAGATTGGCATATTCCTCTCGTTTTAAATTGCATAGGACTTTCCAACCAACTTGGTGGAATGCTACTCTGTGGATGAGGAGAGTTTCGTTTAAAGTGAAGTGCTTTGCCTGGCTTGCTCTGGATCATAAGATTTTGACTTGGGATATGTTACAGTGGCGTGGTTTTCAGGGTCCAAGTAGGCGTCATTTCTGTTTGAATGATTCAGAGTCAGCCGAGCACATTTTTTACTATTGTCCTCTCTTTCGTAGGTTGTGGACTCACCTTTGTGCTATGTTGGAATGTCATTGGACTTGGTGTGTTGATAATCTATCTGATTTTCTCCTTAAAGTAGAAGAACACTCCACTCTCCCTCTTGAGCTGACTTTATTGTGTATATGGGAATTCTGGTGTACAAGAAACTATCATATTTTTAAGGGGACTCCTATTGACTTGGGATGAACGTTACATAAGATTATGTCTAGTTTTGATCATGTCTTTGGTAAAGGCTTGTATACTAGACCGTGTATCATACGGTTCCCTAAGCAAATTGATGGTGGAAGGATTGGCTTCTTCGATGGGGCCGAACAACACGGCTCATGTGGTGCAGGTATGGTCATACAGTTGGGGGTGAATCACTCCTTTTGGATCTGTATGAATGCTGGTAAGGGGACTAACACTCGTGCTGAGTTATTGTTGCTTTGGGGACTTCTGTTATTTGCAAAAGCTCGTGATATTGACCTTCAGATGGTCCTCGGAGATTCAAAAGTTATTATTGTTTGGGTGCGCCAAGTTCACAAATTGCAGTCCCTTTGTCTTTCTCACTAGCTTGGGAGAACCAAGAAGTTGCTAGAATCTTTTCCTTCATTACCATTTCGACACATCTTCTGGGAATACAACACTCAGGCTGATTCATTATCTAAGCAGGGTCTTGGTATGGTGTCAGGGTTGCTTTTCTGGAAGGAGCTCTCTTCGGGTGGAATCATTGCAGAAGGATCTTTGTGCAGTTATTAGGATTTTTTGATTGTTGGAAGTTGTTTTGGTGGGCTATCCTTGGTCTTTGTTTTGATAGATGAGACGTTTAGTGACATGATGAAGTGCGTGCTTTGTTTTGACAGGCCATGTTTGTATTGGTTCTCTGCCAACCTACTGTAGGTGTATGTTTTGACAAACTTGAACATTATGTTTGATTACGATGCATTACTGTACAAATGCTTTTTGGAGTATGTATCTATTGTTGTTAGACACAACTTTATATAATATAAGGTTGTCTTTTTCCTCGTGAAAAAAAATTAACATTCGTTAATAATATCCATTGTTAAAGATAGATATGTTAATTTATTCTATATCTTTAATAGTTAGTGATAGCACATATTCTTGATAATGAGTGATAATTACTAGTATTTTACTTAGATAAAACAAAAAAATTAAACACAATAATAGACGTAAATATAGTGAAATATATATTTTAATTTAATATGTATATTTAATGGTTAATGAACACTAACACATATATTCTTGATTCTTGATGCTGAATAATGATCAAACAAATAAATTAAACACAATAATAATCATAAATATAATAATTAATTTAAAAAGTTTGTGAGTTTTTTATGATGTATTATTTGAAATATTTTTTTTAAACGATCATAGATCCATTTTAAACTGAGATTTATCAAAGCACAAAGAATGATCCAATTTTTTAAGGTGTATTTTTTCTTAAAGATTTTAAACTCGAGAAATTTGATACCTCTATTACTTGATAGGTGTGGGTTTAAGTTTCAATTTGTTTTTTTATTATTTTATTTTATAAGCCCTCATTGATTTTTTTAAATTACTTTGTATAATTTTTGCACCAAAAGTAGTGAGATGCTTACAACCTAATATGGGGGAGATGTTGTAACACATAACATTGTGTAATCTTATGTAACATGAAGTTCCTAAAAAAAATAAAATGCAAATGATGTCATTTAAACAAAAACAAATTATATTGTTTGATCTTAAACATAGATATATCATGGATCCAGAGGGATCACATATCTTGAGGTGTAATTTTTTTTTAACGTGTAAAAAAAATTACATCTCAAGAAAAAATGGATCTCGCTTATGTGACCCCATACTAAGTTATAAACACATGGGAACTCTCTATGCAATGAATTTGCAAAAGTTTTTAATATTCAATTCCTTTTACCAAGTACTAATTTACTATAAAATTTATATTATTCCATAAAATATAATCTTCCATTAATGCTTATTTAGTCTCGTTAGTTAAGCCATATTAGAAATATTTTAATTAACTTTTTATAAAAAATAATTAATTTTAGAGGTGAAAATAGAAATTTAATCTAAGCGAGGGAATGTGAAAAAATAATTTCATTGTGGGCAATGACCCTTTCAAAAATAATTCATTTTGTGAGACGAGAAATGTGGAGGAATTTCATCTAGGGGCAACGACCTTTCAAAATTGAAACACAAAACAAAGTTGAAAAAACAAGTTGCATGCTGTTACATAAACGTTTGGTTGTCGCGAAGAAAAGACGGCGACGACATATTCACTCGGTTGCATAGATAGTGATATTCTAACATTTTAATTGGAAAATCTGTGAAATAGTGACTTAAAGGCAAACTCCTTAATGATATGGTGGCTGCTTCTCCCATTGACTTTGTCTGTACGCAACAGATCCAACAACAACCTTAGCACACCTTCATACAATCTTCCAAACTATAATTATGGTTTCCTCGACTGGGCGTGGAGTGAAGTCGAAGCCAACGTTACCCTTGCCTCACAATACAAATTCAAATTAATCCATAACGCAACGAGGGCACCCTATTTCCCTGCGGGCTGCAACCCAACTGAGGGCCTTGAGCTGACAGAACGTGAACGGGTTCAGAGGTCGGGTTCAGAGGTCAGATAGTCCATCCTATCCACCATCGTTCTCAAGTATTTGATTTGAATTTACTTCATGCATTTTAATAAACGATAAATTTCATTATTAAGCGATGTATTTCCTTGATTTAGTGCTTTAGAATTCTTATACATATCCACTCAAGGATTATCTCGTAGTTCACCAATTCCAAATCTGTGAAGTGTTACTATCGTCTCAATTCAAGCAGGCTTTTTAAAGTATGAATACCCATTTTGCCTGACGAGAGCTGGCATTGTTGTACTGAGTAAATCGTGATTGCCCCTTTATAAGGCCTTCCGAAGCTCGGAACCAACAACCCCAGGTCTGTGGTGATATTGTAAATTCCATCAAAACTCTTTCACAGATTGTTCATGCTATTAGGGATGATAACAATATACAGGTAGTGGTAGGGATGATAAAATATTATTCATTGTCTACTGTCATTAGCGATGATAACAATATACAGTGAATAGAAGCATACACAGTGTGTGTGAGGGAGAAAGAGAGTTTTTATTCATTTAGTAAAATGCTTCATTTTCTATACAGTAAGGTTTACATACATTTTATTTTAAAAAAAAGGCGGTACATCTGCCACAGGCATAGTGAGCTGATAACAAGTCCTATCATCAATTAAAAATGAAGCCACACAGGGCCAATATGTAAAACCACTGTCAAGGCCACACAGTTTAACATAGCAGAAATCATAAACAAACTAAACAGGCAGGATGGCCAAAGCAAATTTTCATGTCAAGTAACTGCTGGGATAGTGCCCGCATCGGGGAAAGGGTCGTTGTTCTTGGGTGTTTTCCCCCATCCATCTGCTGCGAGCTCTGGATGTTAATTTTTTATCAAATTTGCTTAGATGATATCTTAAAACAATTAGCCGCTAGAAGATCACTGAAAGAACAACATGCACAAAAACACAAGAACACAGAGATTTTCCTCGGGGAAACCACAAGGGAGAAAATCCCGCAAAACTTCCTCAGTATAGATCTCGACCAGAGCAGTGTAAAACCCTAGCGCACCAGTTCTTCTCTCTCTTGCAAAACTGCTTGAGTGAGTGAGTACAAATGAAGGGGAGCGCCTCCCTATTTATATTCTTCTGTTGACTTGACCTCTAACTTGGTGGGGCCGACTTCACTAGTTGTCAGGGCCGACTTGTCCAATTGGACATAACAAATAGCATTTATTATATTGACACTTGGGTACTAATGACCCGACTTACAATAGGAGGTTTATATTGCATCCTTCAATGACTCTAACAAGACCAAACTCATCTCCAATAGGAGGAATACAATACAACTAGAATATCTTCCGAAGTTACATTACTTTAACACTCCCTCTTAACTAGGAAGGTATTCAACTTTTAGCAGCAACTGCTACTATTACAACTGTACAACTGACTGATGAGACTCTATATGTCATAGGAAGTTTTGGTACAACATCATACATCTTCATCATCGATCTCAATTGGACCTTCTTCTGCAAACATCTTTTCTTCAATCTTCTTCTTGTCATCTTCTGGAACATCTCTTGCAACATTAGCGTGTGAATGCTGAATCATCTTCTGGATCATCATCCTTTGCTTCATCTTTTGAGCCATCTTCTGTATCATCATTATCTGAACTGTCATCATCTGCAGTTTCAGTACGTGAATACTGAACCATCACCATCTGCATCTTCAGTACGTGAATATTGAGCCATCATCATCCGTAACTTCAGTATGTGAATACCAAAACATCACCATCTGCATCAATAGTTTGTGAATACTAAAACAATCAACAACATCATTAGCATATTAGTGCTAAAGATCAAATCATCTGTAGTACTAGATCATCATAAACATCAACATCAATATAGATATACTGAGGATATCACAATAACATCTCAGCATCAATAAATCATCTGTCAAGCATCTCAATAAGTATCAGTATAAACACTGAAACTAACATCAATATAGAAGTACTGAAGCATACATCTCAATCAATCATCTGAATCAACCATCTTAACAATCAGCATATCAATGCTAAACCAATCATCTCAGCAGCCATCAGTATATCAATATTGAATTACACAATTCAGCATATCAATGCTGAACCAATCATCTTAGCAGCCACTAGTATAACAATACTGAGCTAAATAGTCATCGATATAATAATACTGAACTACACATCTCAATAATCAACAACCATCAGTATAACTATACTGAGCTAACATCTCATCATCTCATCAGTCAACAATATAGCAATATTGAAACAACCATCATGCCCTCTAACTATCTCGGAGCAGCATCACGGTGAGTTCTCTGGTAGATCCACCTGGGCATTTTGTCCAACTTACTAACTCTTTTGAGCCAACAAGCGTAGTTAGACAGATGGATCTTCCTGGGGACCAACAAGCCTTGGCCTGACTTACAAACCCAGTTGGGTTAAATTGATCTAGTCAGACATACTAATCCCCCTAGGATCAATAGGCCTCGTCTGACTAACCCTTTCGGGCCAAACTGTCCTAGTTAGACTTACCCTACTCTAGACTGAGCTACTCACCACTGCATCCTTCTTCCATCTACTGTCACTCCCTCTTTTGAGAGAGGTCCTTCCGGACTACACCAAGCTTGTCTCGAAAGTATTCAAACTTTACACGAGCCAGAGGCTTGGTCAACACATCTGCCACTTGTTCCTCTGTAGGAACATACTTGAGCTTTATAGCTCCTTTCTGAACCATGCCTCGAATGAAGTGATATCTTACTTTAATGTGTTTTGACTTATCATGAAACACTGGATTTTCTGTCATCTTGATACAACTCTGATTATCACAATGGATATCAGTAACATCTATCTCTTCATCAAATAAACCTGCCAACATCTTTCGAAGCCATACTGCTTCACTACAAGTTGAACAAGCAGCAATGTATTCTGTTTTTGCTGTGCTAAGTGCAATACTGGTCTGCTTTCTACTGAACCAAGAGATCATGCCTGATCCCAAACTAAAACAACCACCTGAGGTGCTCTTTCTGTCTTTTGTATTTCATGCCCAATCTGAGTCTGTGAACCCATGTAAACTGATCTCACTGTCTGAGGTATATTTGAGCCAATAATCTAAAGTTCCCTTTAGATACCTCATGAGTCATCACATGTTTTGCTCCTTTTAGGTGAATGTGCTTGGGATTCACCATGTACGAACTTAGTGTGTTTACAACAAAACATATATCAGGTCTTGTATTGGTCAAGTACATTAGTGAACCAATAATCTGTCTGTACAGAGTGGCATCTACAGCTTCCGATGTATCATCATTTAGTAACTTCAAGTTTGTTGTTATCGGAGTAGTCATGGCCTTACAATCTAGCATTCCAAACCTCTTCAGGATTTCTACCGTATATTTTCCTTGGTTTAGGAAGATCTCATCTGGGATTGCCAAACTTCAAGACCTAGAAAGTAGTGCATCATTCCAAGGTCCTTCATCTCAAATTTTGCAATCAGCTTCTTCTTGCATTCATTGATGAGTTTGTCTTCTCCTGTCAAGAATAAATCATCCACATATAATAGTAGTATCATAAGCCCATCATTCTCAACCTTATAGTAAAGGTTAGAATTTGCCTTACTCTTGGTAAAGCCTAAACTCATCAAGAATCCATCTATTCTTCCGTACCATGCTTTGGGTGCTTGTTTTAGCCCATACAATGCTTTCTTGAGTCTGCATACATAAACTTCTCGATCATCAGTCTCGAAACCTTGGGGTTGTTCGATATACACTTCTTCTACCAAGCCATTTAGAAAAGCTGTCTTCACATCCATTTGATGTAACTTCCATTTATTCTTGGTTGCCAAGGCAAGGATAGTTCTAATTGAAGTGTACCTAGCTACTGGAGCAAAGGTCTCTTCATAGTCAATTCCTTCCTTTTGGGAGAACCCTCTTGCTACAAATCTTGCCTTGTACTTTTCTATACTACCATCTGCAGAATGCTTTGTTTTGAAGATCCATTTTGAGGATACCACTGATTTGTCTTTTGGTCTTGGGACAATTTCCCACACATCATTCTTTATTATGGATTGGTATTCCTCGACCATTGCATCAACCCATTCCTTCTGTTTTGTTGCATCTTCAAAACAAGTTGGTTCTTTATCAACTAGATCACTCATCAAGGCCATATAACTGGGATATGACTTTGGCTTCTTTCTTTCTCTGGTGGTTCCTTCTGGGATACCAAGTCTTCTTGCTTCTTCAATTATATCACGAGCCCAGGCAGGCTTTCTCTTTCGAGAGATTATTTCATTGGGCACTTCTGCAGGCAACTGAGGTTCAGTCATGTCATGATCCTCAGGTATCTGACTTTCTTCTTCATTCCTAACTGGTTTAGGATTTTCTGTAACTTTGATAGTTTCATGTTCTTCATCTTCTCTATCTTTCTTCGACTTTCTAAAAGCTGAGTCTTCGTCAAATGTTACATCTTTGCTAAGCTCAATCTAACGGTATCTTGGGATATAATCCGATAAGCTTTTGATTGTTCACTATATCCGACAAACAATCCCTTCTTTCGTGAAGAATCTAGCTTCGTTCTTTTCTCCTTGGGAATATGAATATACACAGGACAACCAGATATCTTTAGATGACTTACCTCATGCTTTTCTCCGGAGAACATTTCTTCTGGAGTTTTAGTCCCAAGGGCACTGTGGGAGATTCTGTTTTGTGCATATACTGTTGTTCTGGCAGCTTTTGCCCACAGGTACATTGGTAGATCTTGATCATGTATCATGGCTTTTACTGCTTCCATGATAGATCTATTCTTTCTCTTTGCCACACCATTTTGTTGAGGATTATAGGGAATGGTGAGCTCCCTCTTAATCCCAACTTCCTTGCAGAAATCATTGAAGTCATTTGATGTGAACTCTCCTCCATTATCTGATCTTAAAATCTTTATTTTCTTCTCAGAAAGGTTTTCCATTAGAGCTTTGAATTCTTTAAACCTTTCAAACACTTCATCCTTCTTTTTCAAAAGATATATCCAAGTCTTGCGGGAGTAGTCATCAATAAAAGAGGCATAGTAAACATACCCTCTTAATGAAGTTGTTTGTATTGGCCCGCATATATCTGAATGGATAATATCTAAGATCCCTTTTGCTTTGCTGTCACTCTTCGGATAGGGATTCTTAGTATTCTTCCCTTGTGTACATCCTTTGCATACACCTTCATGTTTGATCTAAATTTCTGGTAGACCGGTCACAACCTTACTTACAATTGGAAGAGCTTTGTAATGAACATGAGCAAGCCTTCTGTGCCAAAGCTCACATGGATTTATTGTACTGGTTGCTAAGGCTGAATTTGCATGTCCCTTCAATTTGTAGAGTCCTCCTTCTTCAATTGCAATTTCTACTGCATCATCTAAGGTCTTTCCTTTTGACCACATGAGTACTTTTCCATCTATGAAGGCAACTTTGAACCCTCTCTTGTCCAAGGTTGAAATAGACAGGAGGTTCTTCTTTAGTCCAGGGACATGTAGAACATCCTTTATCTTCATGGATTTTCCAGAATCCAACTTATAAGATGCTTCTCCCATTCCTTTGATGGGATATTGGGAGTCATCTCCAAGCATTATCTTGTGAGGAGAATCCTTTTATACAAGGCATGATAATGAGTCCTTGTAACCTGTCATGTGCTTGGATGCACCACTGTCTATTAACCAGGTTTCATTTCCTAGTGAGACTGATCCTGTTAGGGCAGAGATCAGTACATATTCTTCATTGGATTCTTCATCTTTCTTTGCTTCCTCTTCTACTTCTTGATCACTGTCTTCAGTAGCATGGGCTTGGAATCTTTTCATCTTTTTAACTCTTTCTGCTTTCATGGGACAGTTGATGTCAATGTGTCCCATCTTTCGACAAGTGAAGCACTCATAATTTGAGAAGTCTTTCTTGGGTCTTTTGAACCCTTGAGTCTTGTGAGGATGATCATGACTCTTCCTTTTGTACTTGCCTTTGGCAT
This sequence comes from Pseudotsuga menziesii, assembly GCA_001517045.1. Classification (NCBI taxonomy): domain Eukaryota; kingdom Viridiplantae; phylum Streptophyta; class Pinopsida; order Pinales; family Pinaceae; genus Pseudotsuga; species Pseudotsuga menziesii. The sequence goes on along the minus strand of LPNX010741080.1, from coordinate 26,593 downwards.
GGGCTGTTAAGGCTTGGTCTTCATTATCATTTAGCTTCACTTCTCTGACTTAGATTCTTTCTTCTTCTTGGACACATTCTTCCCATAGCTTTCTAAATTTGATTAGTTTCCTTCTTGAGCAGATTCCTCGGATAAAAGCTTCCCAATCTCTTGGAAGACCATTTAGGGTGGTCATCACAATTTCTGCTTTTTCTATTGTATCTCCAATGGCTTCTAGCTGATCTCTGATTTGGGCCACTCTTGAAAAATAAGATTGCATAGTCTCTGACTTCTGAGTCTTTACACTTTTGAGGTGATTCCTCAGGGTCATTTTCCTGTTGATGTTTCTCCCTTCAAATAGACTGGAGGGGGCATCAAACATTTCTTTTGGAGTTTCCCTTGATGATACTTGAGGAATCAAGTTATCCTTGATGGAATCAACTATGATCCTTTTGGCTATAATCATGTCCTTCTTATGCTTGGACTTAGCTTCCTCCTCTTTTGGTTCTTTTACTTTCTCCTTCACAAATTGGTCCAGATCATCCTCTTGCAGGATGAGCATGATCCTATACTTACATGCTCTGAGGTTTTCAGCTCCTTCAAGCTTTTCATCTAGCTTGGTGCTCTTAGTCATCTTCAACAGAATGAGAACTTCAAATGGAACAGGGAGGAAGAGTACTTACTTGAAGAAAATAGTTTCTGGCTGATCTCCTTCTGGATGACTTAGGGTTTGATGTAGAAACCCTAATTTCTCAACTGGAAACCCTAATAGGGTTGAGAGGTGGAGACGATGCGCCTCCCTGAGGCGAGGTAGACTATAACTTGCTTTTCCTGAGATTGATGATGAAACCTTGGGAAAACTGAAACCCTAGTTTGTCTTGACAACAGTAACAGGTCCAAAATTGAAACTTCTTGAAATTCAATTTTGTCACGACAGAAAGATGCGCCCTTCAGAGGCGAGTTGGATGAGCCCTCTTTTCTGGTTGAATTGTTGAGGAATTTGTTAAGAACAACAAACCCTAGTTGTGCAGTGTCTCCTTTCAGGGTGGCTCTGATACCATGTTAATGTTTTATCAAATTTTCTTAGATGATATCTTAAAACAATTAGCCACTGGAAGATCACTGAAAGAACAACATGCACAAAAACACAAGAACACAAGAACACATAAATTTTCCTCGGGGAAACCACAAGGGAGAAAACCCCACAAAACTTCCTTAGTATAGATCTCAATCAGAGCAGTGTAAAACCCAGACAATTGCTTCTTACTCCTTTCAATCGCACCAGTTCTTCTCTCTCTTGCAAAACTGCTCGAGTGAGTGAGTACAAATGAAGGGGAGCGCCTCCCTATTTATATTCTTCTGTTGACTTGACCTCTAACTTGGTGGGGCCGACTTCACTAGTTGTTAGGGCCGACTTGTCCAACTGGACATTACAAATAGCATTTATTATATTGACACTTGGGTACTAATGACCCGACTTACAATAGGAGGTTGACATTGCATCCTTCAATGACTCTAACAAGACCAAACTCATCTCCAATAGGAGGAATACAATACAACTAGAATATCTTCCGAAGTTACATTACTTTAACACTGGATTAGCCAGAATTGGTCCCCATTTGTCGTTTCCCTATTCAGGCTCCTCAAGTTGCTCTTTCCTAGAAATAGCCAGTGGAAGAGTTAGAAACTTATGAAAGCGTGGGACTTCAGGGAGTTGAGGTGGTGGCAAGCTCCTGCACTGATCCTGGCACTCACGAACAACTTAGTCAGCTCTGTGTTGCGGGCAATAACTAGCAGAAGCTCAATAATGGGTTGAACAGGGTGGTGAGTGCTCAGTGCTCACGAGTGGTAGGGGGGATCCTACGGAATGTGCATGTCACTGAGGCTTGGAAGTCCATCAATTGCATGTTGAGTTTGAGAAAAAGATTGTTAAGAATGAGATTCAGAATTCCTGTCCATGATATGCTCTTCAGGGTTGATCAGGACCTAGGTTGAATTTAGTGTTGAAGTCGGCTAGCGCTTTCAATCCCTCACTTAAGTATCCAAAATGTCTTCGACAGTTTTAATGCCTTGAAGAATTCTTTGGCTAAAAACCAGTTTGACTCTGCTAGGGGCTTGCTTTCATAAAGCATCACTAGTGACCACGAAAGGATGTGATCAGTAATGAACAAGCCAACCCTCATGGAATCAATTTTGCAAACCAGTTTATGCTTGATTTCTTCCCATGTTTTCCATATGCTCTTAGCCACAGAAGTCCCTTTAATGATGTTTTGAGACGGTATAATTAGTAGGGTCTGCAGATTAATATTGCTCCAGAGTTCAAACCCATTGGCTTAAAGGGGCACCAAAGGTGATGCAATTTCTCAAGAGGCTTTTATAGGCTTCATGATCTTCTGTTACCTTGATGACCCAGTCCGTGCATGGCACCTGCAATTGGGTGGAGTAGAGATAATTCCTATTTCTCACCAATCTTTGGGTGTACAATAGAGATTCCAGTTAACTCCGTGGAATCTCTTTTCTCCCTTTGAATGGGACCATTAAAAGTTCCTAAGCATCTTTACCAACCGTTGGTAGGATCTAGTAGAAGGGACCCAACATGAAGAGTAGTGGACGTGTGTGGAGCCCAACACTATCGTAGATATCTTGAACTTGGAAGCAAGAGACATAGTCTCAATAATCCACTAGTCAGTTTCTTGGCCACACTTTGAAGAACATCCTCCCACAAATTCCTAAGCAACTTTTCCAACCCCTAGTAGGATCTAGTAGAAGGGACCCGTCATGAAGAGTAGTAGACATGTGTGGTGCCCAACACTATGGTATTTATCTGAAACTTGGTAGCAAGAAACATAGGCTTGATAATCCACTTGTCAATTTTCCCAGCCACTCTTTGAACCACATCCTCCCATAGCTTCTTGGGAGAAGCATACAAAGAGAAGGGCATTCCTAAGAATTTGAAGACCTAACCAGTTTGAACCTAGGCCACGACCTAACCAGTTTGAACCTAGGCCACCCTCGGCTAGTAAGCCACTTAGGGGTTTCTTTTTATTCAACTGAAAGCACCATGTTTTATCCATTTGGAGTTTGGACCCTAAAGCTTCACAAAATATTTGTAAAGTGTAAACAATCCTAGATATTATGAAGGGTCTCCTTCTCTTCCAATAGGGTGAGGAAAGAATCATCACCATAGTGCCCATTGACTAGCAACCCTTTTTCAGATTATGGTAAAATAAGTTAAGATAGTTTTAATAATGTCCAATGAATGAGAACAAAAGTATGTGAATGGGATTAATGTCCATCAAAAGTACAATGTGGTAGTGTGAAAGTATCTCCTAGAGCAAAAGCCAAAAGAGAAAAACTATTGTAGTAAGGGGATTCCTTTGATTAGCCTTTGAGCCATTCTATTTTGCAACAAATATTCCAGAGTTTCTGCTACCATCACAGAAAGGGCAAGGGACACAAGGCAGCCTTATCTAATTGGACTGAAGAGGTCTATTTCTTCAGATCTGGCCTAGTTAATAGATAAGTAAGCTCTAGCCTCAACAAACAAAGTTTCAAAACCTTAATTAAAAAGGAGCAAGCCCAAGGGCCTTCAGCATGGTAATGATGAATGGCCACTCCATGCTATCATATGCTTTTTCAAAATCAATTTTGATGAACATAGCATCTAGTTTAAGCCTCTTGGCCTGTTCTGTACCTTCAAATGGAAATGCCATTGCCTAAACTATAGCAACCTTTGACAAAGCTTATTTGCTCAGCTCTAATAATCTTCAGGAAAATGTACTTTTATTGCAAGGTCAGGGCTTCGGCCAATATTTGTTCGAAACATTTAACAACATGATTGAGCTCTAACTGTAATTAACTTGGGGTCACCAGGCTTTGGGATAAACTTGATAAGCCCTTTGTTAATGTGATTCCATAATTATTGGTTTGGGCACAACAAAATCCTATGTGGCTTTGTAGAATTCACATGGGTAGCCATTTAGGTTCAGGAACTTGTTATCATCCATCTATTTCAAAGAAGTTCTCAACTTATCCCATGTCGATCCCTGTTCACAAAGTCTTTGATGTTTTGGTGATAAACAACATGGGACGACATCGATGCATGCTTGCTTGACAACCTTTTGGTCCTCCAGCAGTGCTTGGGGACTGAAAAGCCATCTTATAATGATTTACAAATTATCTTTCAATAGCTTCTTAATTTGTTAGGTGCCCTTCAGAAGTCTTGAGATCTTTCGTACATATTGTTGCCTCTTTTGTTGCTTGGGCTTTAAAGAAGTCCTTAGTTGGCCTATCCCTGCCTTGAGCTAGTGAAGCCTGGTTTGCTTTTGTGCCCCTGAGCTTTGTAAGTTTCTTTTGCCTTTAGAAAATGTCTTAGTTTGGCCGCCCTGGCTTGGGTCTGCTCATTAACAGGGCTAAGTTGTACTTGTTGAGACAATTGCTTCAGTTCTTCTGTCATTGTTTTTCATTCTTCTAACAGCAGTGACTTGCCTCCCATATCCCTACAGGAAAGTGGTGGACCGGCTACAACATCATCCCACCAAACTATCCAGGCATAACGTTCCAATTGCATTTGATGTCTTCAATACATGCTGGTTGTTTGAGAAGGGAGATATGGAGTATAAATCTAGTCTTCATGGCTTTAATTTTAGTGGCCTCCCAAGAAATGGAGAAAACTATAGGCTAGTGATTAGATAGAATAAGTTCTTCTAGCACTTGGACACATGTCTTTTCCATTGTAATAAAACACGAAATTTTTTTGTTCTGAAAGCATGGCTTCTTCTAGCCATTTCAACACTCTTTTATTGCCTTTTGAAAATTGGACTAGGTAAGTCACAACTCGTGAGAATCTCGATGGTGAAATTTGTTGGGGTTGTACAACCCAGTCCAGGCCTCTAGGTAATTCCAAGTCATTGTGGACAGGTAACAATCCCTCTTTATCTTCTTGAGTTGCATCCTTGTTCAAGTCTTCACACAGTAGCCATGTGACCTTTAGGAGCTCTGACAGCATGGCTTCTTCTAGCCATTTCAACACTCTTTTATTGCCTTTTGAAAATTGGACTAGGTAAGTCACAACTCATGAGAATCTCGATGGTGAAATTTGTTGGGGTTGTACAACCCAGTCCATGCCTCTAGGTAATTCCAAGTCATTGCGGACAGGTAACAATCCCTCTTTATCTTCTTGAGTTGCAACCTTGTTCAAGTCTTCACACAGTAGCCATGTGGCCTTTAGGAGGTCGTTGGCAACCTGGTTTCATAAGGCTACTCTCTCATCTTCATCACCTGAGGCATATATGTTGGTCTGTCCCAGGACTTGGCCATCTAGATCAAACAATTTCCATATCACTCAATTTGTTGGATTAGTACCATGACCAATAACAATAGCATCCAACTTTGGGGACACCAGGGTAGTGGCTCCTCCTTTTCCTTTAACATGATTAGTAAAAACAACAACAACATTTGGCCAAATTACCCAAGGGCCATTTGCAACATAAAACCAACTACCTTAACTTCTTCCAAACACAAAATATCTCTCTCAATTAATATCACTTACACTTCGAACCATGGATTTGTTGCAAGGGTCTGTATTATGTAAGGCCCTGAACATTTCATGATACTATCATCATTGCAAAATTTCAACATGGAAATCCATTGTCTCCTCATCTTCCATTCCAAGTTCACAAGCATTTGGAGAGGTCACATTCTGCTACTATGGCAAGAAGTAGAACCAATCATTTAGGGTTCTATTCTTTTGTTTCTTTTGAAAATATCTTATATCCAATATCAGTAGAGAGTTAAAGCGTGGGAGTGGAGATTGAGCTTTATGCCCCCCACCCCTCAAGAGGAGGTGGACCGGGAGGCCCCAGTAGGCTCTTTGAGCCCATGCCCATACTGGTAATCTTCTTAACAGGTTTTGCACATGAGGAGCTTTACCCTTATTTACAATCTTCACCCAACTTTATCTGCCTATCAAGAGTGAGGCTGTGGCATCCTAACCTTGAGCATTATCAACAGCTTGAGTTTCATCATTTTCCACCTTGCCTATTAGAGGACAATCCTTAATTTTTTGGTTTGGGGTTTGTCACTTGAAATAGGTGTTTACGAGGGTGATCAAAACGACAGACAAATAACTTTGTCTCCCCACATACTGGAATGTAAACAAACTCCTTGAGATCTTTAGATAGATTGACTCCGAGGGAAACCCTCTTCTGAGTCCATGGGTTGAAGAACCTCATGGGTTTGTGGCATATGAAATGGCCAATTGGTGCAAAAGTGAGTTCTAGGAATTCCCAGAATTGCATGGGTAACCCTTGGAACTCTACCCAAACTAGGCAATACAATTGAGCAGCCTCCTCCGATAAGAACATGTTGTGCTATTTGGTGAGGACAACCGAGGTATTTTGACACATCCATGGACTGCAAAACAACACTTCATGGCAATGACTTTCTTGAAAAGAGAATTGAAAAAAGCCTTTGGTTGGTCAGGTTACATATCATTGTGAAATTACAATCATAGGTTTTCCAAGCCTTTTTAATGTTAGAGTTTGTACTTTAATTCAATTATGTTAGATCTTTAAACTGAAAGATAGACAAGCACAACAATACACAAGAACACAAAGATTTTCCTCGGGGAACCATAAAGGAGAAAACCCCTCAACTTCTTCAGAATAGTTTCATCACTTAGTACAATGTCAAAGAAAAATAGAATACCCAAAGATAAGATGTCTTCAACAACTTCTTCTTCTCTTTCACCAGCGCACTTGTCTTTCTCTCTCTTGAGCGAACTTGCTTGATGTGATGTGTATCCAAATGAGGGAGTGTGCCTCCCTATTTATACTTTACAAGTGAGTGAGCTAAAAACCTAATTGGGCTGACTTCCTAACCTAACAGGGTCGACTCCCCTCTTTGGAGACTCAAAATACATTTTACGATATTTCTTCTGGGCCCTATTGCCCTGTTGGTTTTTCCTAAGCAGCATCGAGAGCCATTCTCTTGGAGAATGGAGGCACCTGGTCAGTTACCAATAACTTGAACCAGTCTAGTACTGGGGGACTCAACCTATAGCTTAGTGGCCATTCTTTAAATGGAGGCGCCTGGTGAGTTACCAAGAATATTGAACCAGTCTAGGATTGGGGGACTCAACCTAGGGCTGACGGGCCATTCTTTGAATGGAGGCACCTGGTCAGTTACCAGGAACTTGAACCAGTCTAGGAATGGGAACCAGTCTAGGAATGGGGGACTCGGCCTAGGGATGAGGGGCCATTCTTTGAATGGAGGCACCTGGTAAGTTACAAGGAACTTGAACCAGTCTAGGACTGGGGGACTCAACCTAGGGCTGAGGGGCCATTCTTTGAATAGAGGCACTTGGTCAGTTACCAGGAACTTGAACTAGTCTAGGACTGGGGCACTCATCTTAGGGTTAAGGGCCATTCTCCGGGAGAATGGAGGTGCTTGGTCAGTTACCAAGTATTTGACATTGAGTCAATTGATGTGGCCTAGGGCTGAGGTCGCTGGTCAGTTACTAGGTTATCACTATAAGCCCTAGACTGGGTCTGGGCACATGATGCACTCCTATCCTTGATCTATGGGCTATGTGACCTTCTCCAGGGATTAGCTACCCTTGGTTAAGACCATAGTTACATATATCGTGTCGGCGAATCTATCGTCGAGGGTCCAGAATGTAACTTATCGGCAGCAATGGTGAAGATATCAGAAAATATTGGCAAAGGTCGTAAAGCATAAAAAATACAAAAATAATCATTTTTTTCAATTTTTTTAACATCTAAAGCAACAACAACATCAAATAAACACATTGCTACATAAATATGAAAATACAACTAATATATAAGATGCATAAGATGTCAAACGGTGGGTCATGATCACATATCGACTATAAACTAAAAATATTGAAATATGTTCCTGATGGAATGATAGAAAATCACATCAAATGATCAAAATAAATGTCTCTCAAGAAATGAATCATCATGACTCATGAGGCATCTAGATACTACATAATACAATGATAAATAGTAGGAATCATCGATCCCCTCTACCCCTTTTATAGGCATGGGGCACCACTCCTCCTCTGGAAGTAGTAGGGGGTCCTGTGGGTGCTTTGGATGAGTTAGGCGTCAAATTGGAAGCTCCAACTACTTAGGCTATGGTGGAAGGTCCAACTACTCTACAATTTTGATGAAACTTCCCATGTTTAATGAATGAAGGGTTATTAAGGTCATGATAAAAGATTTCAACAATCAATGCCACCAACATCAAGGTACAGAGAGGCGTTGGCGTGCTTGATTAAATGCCAATCCCATACCCTCATACTTGATAAAATGTAGTGGAATTGTTTAAATCTTGAAATCCTGAAAACTATTAAGTCTGTTGAATTCTAAATGGGATCTAAAATTTTACTTTTTGCATATGAAGTCCGATAAAGTTGGAACCACTCTCAAACATCCTGAAACAATTAATGGCAATGTTAAAAATTTAAGTAAGGATAGAAAATGAAAGTTAAGGAGAATGTAACTTTTACTTTAAGAATCTATTATTACCATTTATTACTTTAAGAATTTAATATTACCATTTATTGCTTTAAGAATTTAATATATTTAGTTTTAATAACACTGCCAAAACTTAACCCATGGATTTATTTCTCAAATTCCATGCAATTTTTTTTAGCAGGGCGATATTTTCCAAAATATCCCGATATATTCCCAATATATTGCGACACATTGAATATATCGCGATATATTCAAAATGTCGAAAATGTCGCGAGTTTTTAGTGGTGATATATCGCCAAGGGAATGACTCGCGATATGGGCGATATATCGCCGATATATGTAACTATGGTTAAGACACCTAGTACTCGATCTTAGTGGCACAAGTAGTTCAAGTTAAAATCATTAGTAAATCTCCCTATTTATGATGATGTGCTTTGAGTGGGAATAAAGAACCCTTATGAACACATGTCTTGACCACAAAACACTTGAAGGAACCTCTTGCCCTAAGCCTTGGTCCATGAGGAAGACCAAGCGGCTAAAGTCAAAATACAAGAAGACTTATTGTACCACAAGAAGTCAAAGTAAAAATACAAGAAGGCCTCTGGTACCACTAAAAGTTAAAGTCAAAGGGAAAACAAGAAAAAGAATAAAACCCTATTATTAAATTCCTATTTATGGGGGACCACTTCAAGTGCTTGAAAGAATATAAATTAAGTTTGCTTGCAAAACATTTACACACTTCATCTTCATCATTTTGACTGCTCCATTCAAGACTGAGACTATTCACTGGTTTTTCAAGTGCGTGGTTGGTTCTTTGTCTTATGCCCCGTTGCCGCCTTTCACACACTTGGGGTGGAACGTGGCAGAACTATTCAAGCCACTCGGTATGTCCTTGGGGGCATGTCTCGAGTCAAGGCTGTGACCTTGTTCTTGACTCCTCCATTTTGGCCAACTCCTAACGAAGCCAAGGGGAGTAGACCCTATTTAGTTGCTAAGGCTGTTAAGGCTTAGTGAAATGATGATGATTTAGTTGTTTAGGAGTTTTGAAAATAAATAAACAAATGAGCAAAATATTTGCAATAGAAATATTTAAATCATAACAGCATATAGATCAATGTATGATTTATTAAAGCACATAGAAGCAGATGATTGTAAAATGTAAAGAACCAGTGCCAAAATGGAGTCCACAGATAAAAGATGCTGTTGTATTGCTGAAAGAAAAGTGTTGCAAGTGCTCTTGGTCAGTTTTAAATTTATATGGAGATGAGTTGATTAACTTATGGGGAAGGGAACTCCAGATATATCCGAAGGTACAAGGAGTATGTCCAAAACCCTTATCCGATGTGGCTCCCCGCAAGGAATATGTGGGATGGTTGGAGTCTCGGAGACGTGTTCAACACTACACCAACAAGGGTGTAGCCTAACGATGTCTCGAGGTCACTACCCAGTTGTTCCCGCTTCCTTCGTGGATTTTGCCACTGCAACGGATCAAATCGAGGCGTTGGATTTTTGCTTGGGGAGGTTAATTGGGGTGTGAAAACTAATTAATCTAGTCACCCACGTTGATTTTGATGCAGCCAACTGTTCGGACGAACTGCAACGGTGCAGAGCATACACAACAGAGTCTGAAGAATTTTAAGGATTTTAGGATTGGTTTTGTTTGTTAAAAGAAAAAAGTGACCTCCAACAATCTCTTTCGGTTCAAGTGAACCTCAATCGAGAAAGCAAGGAGGGGTAGATTTTATTGTATTTTAAAATGAATTAAACTTAAAATGAAAAAAGACACAGTAGGTTATCTAATTAGTCCTACCACGCATCTCTTTCCCCTTTCGGGTGACTCGGGAAGTCGTGGGGTAAGTAGTAGTGTTACTTTTGAATATGGAGTGATATAATCAGTTTTGCATTATTAAACAAAATATACTATCTTGTAGATGAATAAAGAAAACTAGACTAGAGCAAAAATATAATAATAAAAAAAATTGCAAAAAAGGGACATTGATGCGGATCTTCCCCTGGGGGTGGGGAGTGGGCTCGAAAGATCCTAGTCGAGATATCTTTTATTATGCTTTGTTACAACTTTATTAGAAGTGCACTTTGGTCGTTGTTATCTGGGATCCAAAGGCTTACAAAAAACTACAAAAAAGAAACATGGAGGTAGGAGGTGTTGTTGCCTTTCACATGCTTGGGGGGGACATGGCATAAATCTTCAAGCCACTCGGTGTGTCCTTGGGGGCAAGTCTCGAGTCAAGGCTGTCACCTTGTTCTTGACTCCTCCGTTTAAGCCAACTCCTAACGAAGCCAAGGGGGGTATACCCTATTAAATTGCTAAGGCTGTTAAGGCCTAGTGAGATGGTGATGAATGAGTTACTTAGGAGTTTGATGAAAAAAACTAGCACATGATATTGCAACAGAATTAAAACAAAACAACATAAAGATCAATATATGATATATAAAGCATGTGGAAACAAATGATTATGTAAAAAAAACTAGTGCCAAAATGGAGTCCATAGATAAAGTGTTGTTGTATTGTTGAAAGAAAAGATGTTGCAAGTTTTCTTGGTCAAATTTTAGATTAATGTGGGGATGCGTTGATTAAATTAAGGGAAAATGGGACTCCAAATATACCCGAAGGTACGAGGAGTATGTCCAAAATCGTTATCCGATGCGGCTCCCCGCAAGGAATATGTGGGCTGGTTGGAGTCTCTGAGAGGTGTTCAACACTACACCAATAAGGGTGTAGCCTAATGGTGTTTCTAGGTCACTACCTAATTGTTCCCGCTTCCTTTGTGGATTTTCCACCACAACGGATTAATTCAAGGCGTTGGATTTTCACTTGGGAGGTTAATTGGGGCGTGAAAACTTAATTAATCTAGTCACTCACGTTGCTTTTGATGCAACCAACTATTCGGACGAACCGCAACGGTGCAGAGCATACACAACGGAGTCTAAAAGTTTTAAGGATTTTAATAAACGTTTTGTTGTTAAAAATAAGAAAAGTGACCTCCAAGAATCTCTTTTGGTTCAAGTGAACCACAATCGGGAAAGCAAGGAGGGGTGGATTTTATTAATGTTTTTTGCTTTTGAATTTAGATTTAAAGGGCAAGAAAGAAAAAAGGGTTATTTAATTAATCTACCACAAATCTCTTTCCCCTTTCGGGTCACTCGGGAAATCGTGGGGTAAGTAGTAGTATTAATTTGAAAAACTGAAAGATGTAAACAGTTTTGCAATATCAGACAAAGTGCACTACTTGCAGATGAATGAATAAAACTAAACTAAAACAAAATGTAGAAAAAAGTAGAAATGCAAAAAAAAGAAAACCGACGCGGATCCCCCAGGGGAGATGGGGAGTGGGATCTGTTATCACATATACATTTTCAGCCAGGCTTCCATTGATGCAGCATGCAGACTTGTCTCTTTTTCTATTCTGGGCTACTTTTACATGGGGTATCAACATGGATCTGTACATCTTCATTTCACCACAGAGCCTTGTTCTTGATATTTTCCTTGCCAGGACTGAGATTCAGAAGTCCATTGAGATGATTTTGGTGATGATCTAGTTCATTAGAGCATAGCAGCAGACCAGGAGTTGGTACACACAATTACAAAGGGACTTATCAATTGGAGATAGGTATATATGGTGAGATCAGGTATATTTCCTTGGTTTAGTTTTGCTTTGTGATGTATCTTAAAAACCTATGCTTGTCATGTTAGGATGATTATGGTGACCTGTGCTTATATGTTATGTATTGCTCTAACCTGTGTTATGATTTATCGAAGAATTCAATGTGAAGACTGTTGCCCATGCCATGCTCAAACAAAGTGTAAACCTTAGTGCTAGGTTGGTTCCATGTCATCTGTGTCCGTCCATCCATTTCATTCATTTTTGTTTTATCCCATGACTTAGACTGATGGAAACTTGTGAGATTGAAGATCCTTTCCGCATTCTGACCCCTATGTATGATAGGCTCCATGTTGCTATGTGTCTCTAGCTATGAAGTATGTGTCTTGGACAGTGTGGCTGGGTTCACATGGTTGTTCTCCTTAAGTCCTCAAAACAAGTGCTCCACCATAACAGTGTTGCTAAACACTAAAGCATTAGAACACATAAAAGCGATATCTACAGGATGCAAAAGTATAAAATATTGAAAAAAGGTAGTCAGTGGCCAAGAGGTTGAGCAGTCATTCGTTGTATAATGTAAGGCTCAATTTGCCCTCCACAGGGGCACCAGGGAGAGGCAAACTTGTCGGGGTTATGGACTGCTCGCTGGCAGCGGGTCTAGGCCATAGTCATTTACTGGAAGCCCAGAAGGCTTTCCAGGGCACCTGCTCTTGTAGGCTGGCTAACATCTTATGCTAAGTGTGAAAAATATTGAAAGGTTAATGGTCAAAGGATGAGCACTCACTCTTTGTATAGTGTTCGTCTCAATGGTCCCCATAGGGCCACAGGGTGAGACTAGTCTATAAAGGCTGGGTCTTTGTCAGTACTGGAGCCCAAAAGGCTTCCAAGGTACTTGCCTTTGAAGTTTGACCCATATTGCAATGAAGTCGCAAAGGAAAACTTGCTAGAGTCTGAGGGAAGCATACCCAAGTACTTTACCCATCTGTGAGACACATCCATCCCCTAGAGCAATCTGTCATACATATGTCATCTTGGTAAAGTATATTGGTTATCATTCGGATAGATCATTGAGTCAAAGTCAGTCAAGAGTCATTTCCCCTTGCCTTAGCTTTGTTTTTCCACCCTCACCCATCTATAGCACATCTTTTACACTTTGTAAGTATCGCATGTACAATCAGATTTCTAGAGGACTCTAAGATTTTTTCAGTAGCAAAGGTATATTTGATTATTATTATTATTGTTGGTCACCATGATTATGAATAACTAACTCAAGTTGGGTTTTGATATACATTATTGGAGCGTTTCTTACCTTGGACGGTTGTAGGATCATATTGGCATGTTATCTCACCTTGATTTTGGGTACTTTGACCTGGTCAACCTACTTAACCAAGTCAATCACGTTTCCCAAGGCAATGACTCAAAAATACAACATGGTCTATATTTGTTACATACATGCCCAGGACCAATATTGCAGTTTCAGTTTTGAGAGTTTGGCCCTGGTTCTCTAGAAAAGTGATTATTATCACTTAATTATTGGCCAAATGATAATTTTTGATTCTAGATGGCAGTATGATTGGTTCTCCTAGAGAAGAGTAGTGTTCCAGGGGGTATGAGTAGTCACTTATACCATTCTTCTATGTTTTCAGATCATCCAGAGAAATTAGTTTTCCCCAGTTTGCATTCTAGAGAGAGTCATGACGTATTTATCAGTTTCTAGAGATTGTACCAACAAAAAATGAACTAGAAAATCATTGACAAAGTCAATTTGGCTTCCTGGGTCAAGGAAATGGCTTGGAATTTTGGCTGATGATGTTTCTCAGCATCCCGGATAGTCCTCCAACAGTTTTCAGTCAACAGATGTCCGGATTATTTTATTATGGCTCAGCCAGCGAGGAAAGCCCCCCAAGGGGCGCCTGTAATGTCCTCTTCTGCTTAGGCATTTGAGGACCAACCCGCTAACCTATGTGATTCCTATCGGTTCGAACGGGTATTGACAGTCAAGGAATCAGCCGAAGACTGATGCCATATATAGAAGATCTAGGGCATCAATATTATATCACCACTGGGTCGAAGAGGGCCACTAGAGCCAAAGGCCACCTGCATGCATGACATCCAGGCATTATTTAATGATGCATGCACCCGATCAAGTCTCCATGTGCATGCATGCAAGTCAACTGCAAATTAGAAGATAAATTGACCTAATTAGGTCAAAAGTTAGGGTTTGCGCATGCATGCAAGTTAACTGCAAATTAGAAGATAAAGTGACCTAATTAGGTCAAAAGTTAGGGTTTTCGCGAATCGCAGTTGAAAGTTATAAAAGAAAGATAAAGTGAATGGAGAAGTCACTTATGTAATAATTGATTTGTGGAGTTGAATTGGAGAGCTCGACGAGCTAAGTTGGGGTTGAGCGCATGCTCAGCTAATTGGTGTATTTCGGCAGCGAAATCTATCTGCCCTAGTTCATCATCAGGTTGGATCATCCAGGTTCAACACTAGTTCATCATCAGGTTACATTCAACAGTTATTCCGGGAGGTTGATTATTCATCCAGCCAGAGGGTTTCATCGTCACACCGTGTCACCGTGATCAGAGACAAAGCAATTCGTTTTCCTACCTACAGGGTTCAGAACTTCCGCATGCTGCTTCCATCATCATCAGAGGGGTATTATAACCCTAGTGCACATCATCCGGGCTTCCAGCAACAACTTATTTATTATTCTGGATCTTATATACTTTGAGAGGAGGGCGCATTCACCCGTGGAGGACGATTTGGTGTATCTCCTTATTCCTCCAGCAGAATCCTTGCATGCTGGGACCAGTCTCTTCACCATCAGCTGATCTATATACTGGTATGTACATGCATTGCTTTCTCCTATTTTATAGCATCTCAGTATTTTTCTAGGGCACATATTTGCATGCAACTGCATGCATGCAAAGTTCGGGGTTTGTTTTCCTATTTGATTAAGGAGTAAGTCTATTAGCCATCTACAGTATACACATAAACAGGAAAATATCAGTTTGGGATATTACAGTGGTATCAGAGCTATTTTCCTTGCCAGCTGTGGGCATGCAAAAATTATAAATGAATCCAGGAGACCCATACAACATTACTCACAGGAGACAGAGGTATAGAGATAGAGAAGAGGAGTTAGAGGACATAGATTTGGGGAACAGAGAGTATCAGTTTGAAAAAGGCAAAGAAACAATGGCCAATGATGATAAAATAGCTTTCAATAGTCACATATCAGCCATAAAAGAACTCACCACTAGGCAAAAAGAAATGATGAGCACCTTCAGGCAAATGACTGAGAAGAATGGGCCCACCCCACACAGTCCCTTATTTCCCAACAGTGATAGGGTATCCACCAACAATAGTAGGGAGCACTTACATACCAACATGCAAAGCCATTCCCATATATACAAGCCTTTTCGACCTACCATGCCTCAATTCTTAGATAGTCCAGCTGCAGTGCCTCTAGCACAAGCAGAACCAGAAGAAACCATGAGTGCCTATCTGAGAGAATATAGGGCTTTAGGAGAGGACTTCCATTCAGCCATGACCTTCACCGACTTTTGCCACTTTAAAAGTAAGAACAAACCCAAAGCTTACAATAGGCCATTCACCCAGAACTATGAGTTAGAACGCACTGTAGGGAAACTGACTATCCCTACCTTTGAGGGCACCCGGGGTGGCCCAGCTAGGAATTGGGTGCAAAAGTTGGATACATACTTCTAGCTCAACCCCATGATTGAGACAGATGCCATTAAATTGGCTACTTTGCATTTGGACGGAGAAGCACATGAGTGGTGGTACCACGGGTTAGTGACACTGAGTCACAACACCATCACCTCATACACAGATTTTACACAGAGGCTCATTGAGCAGTTTGGTCGGAAGGATCCAGAGGTACACTTTAGGGAGCTGGCACAACTCAAGCAGATAGGGAGTGCATATGCTTTTATTTCTGAGTTTCAGAGGATAGCAGTCATGGTCACAGATATATCAGAGAGTAGGTTGATTATGTTGTTCACTGAGGCTCTCACTGAACCCTTACGGGGATGGGTCAAGTCTTATAGGCCCACCACCCTAGCAGATGCCATCAGATGGACTAGAGACTTGCAGGATGCAGTGCTCAAAAATAGGTTTCCTCCCAGGACCAATGTTCCTATTAAAGATAAAGAAAGGAAACCATGGCCCAAGAAAGAATGGATGGACAATGATACCGGACAGGACCTTAGAAGAAAAAAGTTATGTTTCACTTGCTAGGAACCATAGATACTAGGTCACAGATGTTCAGGAAAAGGAAAGGCCTACTACATAGAGGCTTATTCCGACAGTGAGGAGGATGAGGATTACCAGGATTAGGAGCAGGGAGAGACAACCGAGACAGTTGCTGAGGGACAGGCCTCAGGAGGTACCATTGCTACCATGACAGGGGTTCCTAGATTCCACACTCTTCGGATCAGAGGTATTGTACAGGGCCACAGAGTGGGAGTACTGATAGATGGTGGGGCATCCCACAACTTTATTGATGCTGCATGGGTTAAAAAGAGAGACATTCAGACTGAGAGCTTTGATGGGTTTTCGGTAGTAGCAGCAGGTCACACCATGGAGTGTAGTCAGAGGATTCCTAAATTAAAGGTAACGCTTGGGAATTATACAGTGATAGAGACATTCTATGTGGTAGATGTACCTGACATGAATGTGGTACTAGGAGTTCAGTGGTTGTATTCCATAGGGAAGTATTCCACAAATTACCAGACCATGGAGATGGAGTTTACAGGAGCAGAAGGACAGAAGGTGGTATTGAGAGGGATGAATACCTATCCTCCCACAGCAGTGACATCACACAGGATGGAGGCAGTACTCCGGCAGGGAGATATTGAGTGGGTTGCAGAGTGTATGGTTACCTTTAGGAAACCACCAGATGAGGCCACACAACATCCAGCAGATATAGAGGCCTTACTCCAGAAGCATAAGGTAGTATTCGGAGACATTTCGGCAGGTCGACCTCTAGATAGGGGATTTGAGCACATTATTGAGTTAGAGAAGGGGACCCAAGCAGTTATCACCACTCCTTACAGACATCCCAAGAGGTATAAAGATGAGATCGAGAGTACAATCAAGGAACTACTCAAGCTGGGATACATCAAATCTAGCTCCAGTCCCTTTGCATCTTCAGTAGTGCTAGTGAAGATAAAGGATGGAACCTTACGCATGTGCATTGATTACAGGGCACTCAATAAGAAGACCATAAAGAACAGGTATCCCATCCCTAGGATTGATGAGTTAATGGATGAACTACAGGGGGCAAAGTACTTTTCCAAAATTGATCTCCGCTCAGGGTACCATCAGATTTGGTTCAGGGAACAGGATGTTCCAAAGACCGCTTTCCGTTGCCACTACGGACATTATGAGTTTCTAGTGATGCCATTTGGGCTCACTAATGCACCAGCTACTTTCCAATCATGCATGAACCATATCTTCAGGACACAGTTGCGTAAATATATTCTGGTATTCTTCGATGACATATTGACATACAGTCGGACTTGGGAAGAATATTTGAGATATCTTGATGAAGTATTTGGTATTCTACAGGAGCAGTCACTATATGGCAAAATGTCCAAGTGTGAGTTCGGCATGCAGGAGATGTTGTACTTAGGACATGTGATAGGGGCCAACGGGGTCTAGGTGCACTTAGAGAAGATTCGGGCAATTTTGGATTGGCCTACACCTAAAAATGTGATAGAATTGAGGGGCTTTTTGGGCCTTTGCACCTACTACAGGAGGTATGTCAGCGGATTCTCACAGATGACCGCACCCCTCACAGATCTTACCAAGAAGGGAGCATTTAGTTGGTCGGAGGCAGCACAACAAACATTCGAGAAAATGAAGGAGGTAATTAGTTCATGCCCAGTATTAGCTTTACCAGACTTTTCTCAATCCTTTGTGTTAGAATGTGATGCTTCAGGAGAGGGAATTAGGGCAGTTTTGATGTAGAACAACCACCCCATTGCATTTGAGAGCCGGAAGCTCAAAGACTATGAGTGCCACTATTCGATATATGACAAAGAGATGTTAGCTATCCTCCATGTGCTAACCAAGTTCAGGCAGTACTTAGTAGGTGCCAGGTTCAAGGTTAAGACAGATCACAACAGCCTGAAATACTTCCTAGAGCAAAAAGAGTTAAACGAGAGACAACAGAAATGGGTAAGTAAAATTCAGGTTTATGACTTCGAGATTGAGTACGTAAAGGGGAAGAGCAATGTAGTGGCCGATGCACTTTCTAGATGACCAGCTACTTTATCCCTTATAAGCATCTCATCAGATTGGAGGTCTCATCTTTTGGTTGAGTACTCCAAAGATAAGTTTGCTTGCGAGCTATTGGATGGACAGATTTAGGATGATAGGTACAGGGTCATTGATGATATCATATACTACAAAAACAGAATCTTCTTGGTTCCAGAGTCTCCCCTCAAGAAGAAAATCTTACAGGCATCGCACGATTCACCATTAGCTGGGCATCAGGGGTTTCTCAAGACCTACAGATAGATTAGAGAAAGGTTCTCATGGAAGGGCCTCAAGAAAGATGTGATACAACATGTGAGGGAGTGCAGCTTGTGCCAACAAAACAAAATAGAGCACATCCACTCGGCTGGTTTACTACATTCCTTACCTATTCCCGAGCAGAAATGGGAGAGCATTTCTATGGACTTCATTACTGGGCTGCCCAAGGTCCAAGGCAGAGACTGCTTGTGCGTAGTAGTGGACAAATTGACTAAGTTTGCTCACTTCTTTGCCATATCATCAGATTATTCAGCAGCACAGGTAGCAAAACTATTTTTTAGAGAGGTATTTAGACTCCATGGGTTACCCAAGACCATTGTCAGTGACAGGGACATCAAATTCATAGGAGCCTTTTGGCAAGAGCTTTTCCGGTTAGTGGGGACCAAGTTAGCCATGAGCACAAGTTATCATCCGCAGAGTGATGGGCAGATAGAGATTGTTAATAAATGGATTGAGGGATACTTGAGAAATTACGTATCAGGTTAGCAGAGGACATGGATCAAATGGTTACACTTGGGTGAACATTGTTACAACACCACCTACCATATGACCATTAGGATGACCCCTTTCCGAGCCCTATATGGATATGATGCTTCCACTTTTGCAGATCGGATATCTGGCGATACCAGGGCCCCCAAGGCCAAGGAGTGGATTCAGGAGGGTCAAGATATCCTCAAGATACTCAGGGAGAACATACAGGCTGCTTAGAATCAACAGAAGATATATGTAGACAGACACAGAGTTGAGCGCAGTTTTGAGGTGGGAGACTTCGTTTATTTACGCCTCCAGCCTTACCGACAGTCATCTCTTAAAAAGAAAGGAGCAGAAAAATTCCAAGCTCGTTTCTATGGTCCATACAAGATAATTCAGAAGGTTAGAGAGGTAGCATATGAGCTATAACTACCCCCAGAGAGCAAGATTCACAACGTATTTCATGTCTCCAATCTCAAGAAGGTGGTTGGTCAAAATATTGTTACATCCTCCGAGCTGCCTCCCCTTGATGATGAGGGGCAATTGGTTCTGATTCCGGAGCGCATCCTAGAGGTGCGAGAGCGGAAACCGAGGAACAAAATCATTAGAGATTACCTGGTTCAGTGGAAAGATCTGCCTATAGAGGAGGCTACTTGGGAGGCAGAACATGTATTATAGCACCCAACTTTACAGTTGCTTGAGGACAAGCAAATTCGAGCGGGGAGGACTGTAATGTCCTTTTCTGCTTAGGCATTTGAGGACCAACCCGCTAACCTATGTGATTCCTATAGGTTCGAGCGGGTATTGACAGTCAAGGAATCAGCCGAAGACTGATGCCATATATAGAAGATCTAGGGCATCAATATTATATCACCATTGGGTCGAAGAGGGCCACTAGAGCTAAAGGCCACCTGCATGCATGACATCCGGGCATTATTTAATGATGCATGCACCCGATTAAGTCTCCATGCGCATGCATGCAAGTCAACTGCAAATTAGAAGATAAAGTGACCTAATTAGGTCAAAAGTTACGGTTTTCGCAGTTGAAAGTGATAAAAGAAAGATAAAGTGAATGGAGAAGTCACTTGTGATAATTGATTTGTGGAGTTGAATTGGAGAGCTCGGCGAGCTAAGTTGGGGTTGAGTGCATGCTCATCGAACTGGTGTAGTTCGGCAGCGAAATCTATCTGCCCTAGTTCATCATCAGGTTGGATCATCCAGGTTCAGCACTAGTTCATCATCAGGTTACATTTAGCAGTTATTTTGGGAGGTTGATTATTCATCTAGCCAAAGGGTTTCACCGTCACACTGTGTCACCGTGATCAGAGACAAAGCAATTCGTTTTCCTACCGACAGGGTTCAGAACTTCCGCATGCTGCTTCCATCATCATCAGAGGGGTATTATAACCCTAGTGCACATCATTTGGGCTTCTAGCAGCAGCTTATTTATTATTTTGTATCTTATACAGTTTGAGAGGAGGGCGCATTCACCTGTGGAGGACGATTTGGTGTATCTCCTTATTCCTTCGGTAGAATCCTTGCATGCTGAGACCAGTCTCTTCACCATTAGCTGATCTATATACTGGTATGTACATGCATTGATTTCTCCTATTTTATAACATCTCAATATTTTTCTAGGGCACATATTTGCATGCAACTACATGCATGCAAAGTTCGGGGTTTGCTTTCCTATTTGATTAAGGAGTAAGTCTATTAGCCATCTACAGTATACACATAAACAGGAAAATATCAGTTTGGGATATTACAGCGCCCCCTTTGATTTGCTATTCATGTATTTCACTGTTATATCATATGATTTGAAGTTGTAAAAGGGACTAGGGTGAATTAAGCCCCTAAGAGACCCCCTTAATGTATTATTGTATCACTTTATGTTATATATTGAGTTTGACTTAGGATAGGCGTCCTTGAGCAAAGTGCACCCCCTTTGTTGACTTAGTCACTTGATCCATGTGATAAATTATGTTGTTGATCTCCACCGTTGATGATGTTTTAATCTCAACCGTTGGATGATAAAGTGAGTTAGGGTTTATGTCTCTCTCAAAACTATTTAAGAGAGGTGACCCTCCATTGTAATTCATGAGCTTTGGCACCAGAATTTTAATAAAGAGATTTCTGTCTGGGATTATTCTTCTGTGTATCTTGTGGATGTTTTGATGATCTAACGATTGGCACTGCTACTCTTCTATACTGAACTTCATTTGGGATATATCTTGCATTTTTTCTTTACCCATCTTATCTGCAGGAAAGGGAGGCGCACTAGGAGAGAGATAGGTCGTTTTTGTGGGTCAACTCACCTTCATCTCGACTTCTGGGTGTTCAAATCAGGGAGTTTCTTGTTCTTCATGATTTTTTATTCTCTTTCTTCTTCGTATTCTGCAGATCTCGTTCATTTGTCTGATCGGTTGATTTTTCTTTGATCTGGCAGGTTGAAGGAGGCGCTAGGGTAACTGGCATGGGCAAAATAACAACAAGATCTTCCTTCGAAAAGTTCATTTCGATCGGAAAGCGACATTCTTCATCATTTCTCAACTCATCTACAAGATCTAGGTACGTCTCACAGGCAAGTTTCTCTTCCTTTATTTTCTGTATATGCATTGCCCATCATTCCATTACTTTAAAACCCTCGTTTCATAGATCCATAGGTTCTAGCTTGCGATGAGCTATAAAAATTAAAACCCACTTTGGAATTAATATAAAACCCCTAGATTTAAATTTTTGGCTTAATCGGACTCCATTTGCCCATCGAAAGCACTGGTCGACTACTAGGGAAAAATGCCCCCCTTAAGGAAAGTTGTCATTTTCACAAACCGCAAACTGGGTATTGTTGGTTTCAATTCCATTCGCCTAATATAGCAGCCAACAATCAATCCGAGTGCCCAATTTCACTTAATTCCACCATTTTTCCCTAGATCCCAATTTTTCTGCATAAACCCTAGGGCAGAATTACGGCTTTTCACCCGGATGCTCATAATCTCTTGGTCTTTGTTTCAAACGCTAATTAACCATCCTACTAAGAGATTCCACCAAGGTTCCCTTGGCTACTCATTCACTTTCCTTGTTTTGGGGTTTCTTGGTCATAGGGACGCCCCTTGGGCTTGTGTTCTCACTAGTATAAAGTGCCGGTATCCTTGACTGGTGTGACATCCGAGTTCTTTCAGAAGTCTTGGATATCTTAGGTCACGACTTTGGCTGCCTTTTCTCTACCATCCTGAATAGGATCATCTCACGGGGCAACTACAAGATTCGTGATAACAGGCTCGAAAGAGCCTACTCGAGTTGCTTTTTATTATACTCGGTTACAACTTGATAGAAAATACCACTTGGTTCTTATATAGGACGAACCCAAGGGCTTACAAAACAATCCAAAAGTGAACGTGGAAGATGGGGTGACTCCAGGGGGTCTCTGGATGGCCCAAAAATCGATTTTCGGACATAACTTTCTCCTCTTTTCAGACGGACCTGCTAAAAACTAGCAAGCTTTATTAGTTATAAAGTGCCCCAAAACACTTTAAAAGTGTTTTTGGACAACGCAAAAAATTTCGTAAAAAAAAAATGTAAGTTAAAACTATGTAAAAATGCAAAAAATTAACCAAAGAAAGCAAACTTTTCTTGGGATCTTGGCTTGCCTTTTGGGCAGCCAATACGATGTGCACTTTATGCTAGATTTATCTTTAAACTTCAAAGGAAATACTACTTTATGCAAGCTATAAATTTCACTTAAAATGCTTTGCAAAAAAATTAAACTTTCCTATGCCAGATCTACTCTTGAAAACATACAACTTTAAAGCACTTTAGATCTAAGCTTTAAGAACTTGCAAACGAGACCTAAAGAAAGATTTTAACTTTAAACATGATAGATCTTCAAAAGCAAGGAAAGTAACCAAGGGATAAAATAATTTTTTAAGAAGAGAAAGAGATGGAGAAAGAGCTTGCTGCTGCAAAAGATTTGGTCAAAGACTTCGTAGTGGGATGGCGAGGGACTATGCTATTGGAGATTGTTGGAGATTGAGTGGAGTCAAACTAGATCCACACTTCCTCCAAACTGGATACAATCACAAACTTTGCATACCCGTGAGATCTTGAAAACATATATAAAATGAGACTAAAATAGCATGGAAATAAACCTATTTGTCATGCAAATCTTGATCTCTAAGAATACATGAATAAATAGAAATGAAAGTAAACTTACTTACAATTCCTATTCCTACGGATTTAGAGGAATCTTGGTGAGGCAAGATCTATATCCAGAGTAAACAAAAATTGCAAGAAAGAAACTGGTTAACTCATGAAAATGTAACAATTTTGGCCCACACACTAAAGCAGCACACCATTAGCCTCCAAAGCTTTTTATTATCAAGCAAAAAAATAGCATAACAGATTACAACAGTATGCACTCTCTTACTCCAAACCCAACTAGTCTGTGAGAGAGGCAGAGGCTTTATTTATAGCCAGAGCAAGTTCCAGGGGGGGCTACCTACACTGAAGATAAACCCAGAGTGTAACTGAGTTGAACAGGAGTCACACTGAGCTTGGACTGAGTTAAACTGCAGAGGTGATTGACACCTCTCTCACTTAACTCACAATCCTTTAAACTGTAGAGGTGTAGATGCTATATTTATCCTTTAAACTTTAAAGAAGACTACCTTTAAACAAGCTAAGTATTTCTTTGTGATGCTTGCTAAAAAAAGGTAGATTTGAGCTAGATCTCTTTTAAATGGAAATTTGCATGCAAAAAACTGAGATCTAAGCTAACAAGATCTTACTAACTAAATCTATGAATGATTTTTACTTTGTAAAATAGATCTAAGCAATAAGATATTGAACGGTAACCAATTTGAGAAAAAAATAGAATTTGAAGAGGAAGAGGAAGAAATAGTGCTTGTTGCTGGAATAGATCTGCCAAAGAAACTTGTTAGTGAAGCACCGAGGGACAAAATCTTCGCAATTTCGTTGGACAATCAGTGGAATCAATCTTGAACCACAACTCTTCCAATCACGAAACCTGAAAGCTAGAAGACAAATCCTGCAAACAAACTCATTAGATTTGAAGATACATATGCAAAAAAGATGACATAGTATGAGAAATAATCTTATTTAACATGCAAATATTAACTCATTTAAACATATGTAACAAAATAGGAGTAAGTAACCTTACTTACAATGATCTATTCCTATGATTCAAAGAATCATTCAGGCAGACACAAGTTAAAAGCAAAACTTGAAAAAATAGCAGTTCACTTCAAAAGCAACATGATAATGGTAATCCACACATGAAAGCACTCCCCAATTTAGCCTCCAAGGCTTCTTTTTTATTTCAACAAATGAATGATCAATACAATATTACAACAATAGCAAGCCATTTTCCCTAGCTCTAACTAGCTTGAATGAGAGAATGCAACTTTATTTTATAGCCAAACTGGCCAAGAGGGGCACATGCCTGATTGAGAGAGAGACTCCAGCTGAGGGAGAGTTGAACTGAGTTTGATCTTAACATGAACTGAGTTTGACTAGAGTGGAACTGAATACCTGGCTGCCACCTCTCTCAATAGACCAACCAACCCACTCAGCAGGTGCCACATTACCCACACGTGTGGAGGAGAGAGAGAGGCGCAACCTCCTTGATTGCTTGAGCTCTCTGAGTCCTCTACCAATTGGAAAACACTCAACCTCATCAACAGTCTAACTCGCCTTCAGTGTTGGGAGCCAATGCCACTGATTTTAGTCAAATCGGAGAAGATCCCACTGATTTAGGAATTTGGGAATATTCTCCATTTATTAATTATTTATTTTTTATAATTAATAAATTTGATTTTTTGGAGATTTTTGACTTCAGTAATAGATTTATCACTTAAAACTTAGGAAAAATGGGTGCTTTGAGTTGGAAAACGAGCACCCCCAAGGCCAAAATTGATCCCTAACCACGCTTTTATTACATTTCCAATTTTTCCAATTAGACTATTAAAAAATAGCCTAAGTTTACGGGAAAAATTAAATTTACCAAAACTTAAATATAAACCTAGGGGGACCTAGCACATGTCCATATGACTCAATATTAATGCCTAACATGTTTATAAACATTGACACCTCTAATAACCCCTAGGCTTAATTACCAAAACCACTGCCCCAACTTTGTGTTGAATTTTTAACGTTAGCATGAATACTTTTAAAATTTGCAGACTAACATAACAAATGACAAGTGCAGTAAATAACATCAACACATCAACGCACTTAACACAAGAGTTTTTCACTGGGGAAACCTTTAAAGGACAAAAACCCCAAAAGCATTAGTAATTCATCTTGTAAATGAGATGACCGAGTTTTTCCACAAATTCACACAGATCCAAAATTACAGAAGATAATTCCTTTTTACTAGAAATGCCCAATTAGGGCTTGCTGTTCTAATCCTTCTCTCTCTGCCCAGAAATTAGCAGGCTGCCCGGATCTCTGTTTTGCCTGCCCAGATCTGCCTGAACTCTGATCGAACCTGTTTAGACCCCTACCCGAGCCTACTGCCCGTGTGCCTAGCTGCCCGACTCTGCCCTGCTCTGTTGCCCGTAGGGCAGAATTGCCTGCCCGGAACCTGCTGGGTAGGTCTATTGGCTGCTCGAGGCCTTTCGGGCTTGTCTGGTGGCAGTGCGAGGCCTTCTGGGCCTGTCTGTTGTTGCTGTAGTAGCCTGCCTGCAGCTCGTAGCCCTCAAGGGCTAGCCTTAAGGCTGCCCAAGGGTCTGCAAGAGGCCCCGAACCCTCTTGGGTTGTCCTGTTGGCTGCCCGAGGGTTCTGCGGGCTCTTGGCAACCTTCACGGGCTGCTGCTCCGGGTTTCCCGAGACCGTAGAAGAAGGGCCGAGCCCTACGGTAGCCTGCCGGTGGAAGAAAGAAGGGCAATCGAGATAGAGGAAGGATGCCCCTGGAAACTTGAGGCTGCCTAGTGGTGTTAAAGCTGCCCGTAGAAGAAAAGAGAAGATTTGGGGTAAAACCCTAACTCAAAAAATCTAACAGAAATTGTTGCTGCTGAAAACCCTAACTTAGGGTTTATAAAAAATAAGTGTGAGTGTCCTAGCTAGACTCATCCATGCTAGGGCATCACATTAATTTTGCTTCTCTTCAATAACCTGTGAAATCTTCAGTTGGAGCAACTTCACCTGTTAGAGCAAGAGTGTGTGTAATAATGAATTGGATTGATCTTCTATTACATCCTTTGAGTCACCTGTAAGTGGATCAAAATTAGAAAGAACAAAATATTATTATTTTATTCTTTTCTAATTTTGACTTTTGTCTTTAGTGGTACTAAAGGTCTTTTTGCACTTTCACTTTTACACCTGAGTGGTACTAAGGGTCTGTTGCCGCCTAATACACACTTTATGACACGGGAAAGTCTCCAACCCGCTGTGTGTGTCCTTGGGGGCAAGTTAGAGCTGGGGACCACTGTCACCACA